>JAUCMT010000032.1:7306728-7339842 GCA_032357475.1 Enteromius thamalakanensis
TACAGGGATATCCTGGACCAAAAACTTCTCCAGAGTGCTCAGGACCTCAGATTGGGCCGAAGGTTTAGCTTCCAACAAGACAATGACCCTAAGCACACAGCTAAAATAACAAAAGAGTGGCTTCACAACAACTCCATGACTGTTCTTGAATGGCCCAACCAGAGCCCTGACTTAAACCCAATCGAGCATCTCTGGAGAGACCTAAATATGGCTGTCCACCAACGTTTACCATCCAACCTGACAGAACTGGAGAGGATCCTCAAATCCAGGTGTGAAAAACTTTTTGCATCTTTCCCAAAAAGACTGCTTCTACTTGGGTGCTTCTACTAAATACTGTCAACAATTCTGTGTTTTTCTGTCAATGTGGGTTACTGTGTGTACATTAATGAGGGGGAGGAAAGAACTTGAATGATTTTAGAAAATGGCTGCATTATAACAAAGAGTGAAAAATTTAAGGGGGTCTGAATACTTTCCGCTAAAAAAAACTATACAAACAAGCACACTTTCAAAAAGTAATGCATGCATATGCATGGCAAATCTCAGTCTGCGGCAAAGTATTTGAGCTGCAGATTGTGTTTGGAGTGCACATGCTTGGCAGAAAACACCTCAGGCTACATCGCTTGACTGGACTGATGATTTCCACCAGCTCTCCAGACAGATCTCCCTCTCAAAAGCCAGCTGAGCTAACAGGGAATGTCAGTCAGCAGGGGAGAGAATGGAAGGGGAGGGGAGGGGGGGCGCTTTGTCTGTAGAAATCAAGTTTCTTCTTACAAATTCCCTCCATGCAGGCTCTTGCCAGAGTCTATTGGACAGGTAGTCCAACGGTGTTAAATTACATCAGCAGAGACCAGATCCAGCCCCCATTGACTGAGATATCCATCAGCACTACAGACACCGAATCAGCAACCGTAATGAAAGAGCATTTTGATTATGACAGATAGGTATGTAATATACTTATTCAGCTGTGCTCAAGATAAACCTGCATTCCATCTCATGCTATGCTTACATTTTTGGACTTCTTAGTCATGTTTACTTTCACTCCATTTCTGTGTTCAACAGCCAGGAAACCAGAAAACACTGTTGATTTGGTGCAAAACCATAATAACAGATTTTTATTTATCACACATTTGCAAGCAAACATCCACACGTTTCTGCATTAATATAGCCTTAACGCTAATAGTGATTCAGTGGGACAATACAGGCTACGAAAGGACCTACACATATGCTTAACTGGATATAAGTTCTGCAGGCTGGGACTCAAAGGGATTCCTGACCCCAGTGCAACCCCTGCTCCAGAATGACAACAAATCAGATCCTGGTAGGCATCAGTGCAAACTTGTGACCTACATCTGCACTTGTAAATAATACAAAGCACTACAGAATAAGGTAAAATGTGCAGTAATTTAACCACCTGTGCTTCCAGGTACTTCAAAAAGCCATTTTTTGGATATGGATTTATCATATAACAAGACATTTTCTGACTCAAGAGTAAAAAAAAACAATTACAAATAATTGCTGCTTTATTTATTAAAATTCCATTGTGTAATTGTAACCTCTATTTTAACTTTTATAAAGTTACAAGAATATGTATTTCAATTGGAAAATGTATGTAATAACTACTTTATTTCTCATAGCTATGACTTTATGTCTTTACTGGAATTTTTTTCTTATAAACTTGGCTATTTCTTATAGTGTGACTATATCTTATAAATTATTAACTTTTCTGTCTCAATGTGATTACTTCATGCAAGTGTGTTTTTCTAATGGCAACTTTGTGTCTCATAATTTCAACTGTGTATTTTACAGTGGTGGTGTTACATAAACCTCTCATTACAACCATTATTATCAGTAGTAGTATTGTCTCTTACAATGTGAGTTATTTTAACCTTTAAAACACAATACATTTTTTATTCTTAGAATACTTTGAAATCTTTGTGACAAGAAATGTAAGATCTGATAAGTCTGAAATTCAAGCCACCATAGTGTCATATTTCATACAGTACATTGTAATGGTGGAATTAATAACAAACCATTCTCATGATTCAGTAAGTGAACACCTATTTGCAAAGTCATCTGATCCAAGTGCTTTCGTGCGTTTAGTTGTTTAGCCTATTAATGCATTTTTGACATGACCATTGCACATTATAATGACGCATAATGATCATGGCCATCCACACGTACCCGTTACCTTTAGCCATGTTAAGGAAGCTCTTACGCAGCATCAGCTAACAAGCAATTAATCAGTTCTGTATGCAATTTAATCCGCTTTGTACATGCATTTTGCGTTTATGAGCTGCTCTGAGCTGGTGAAATGGACACATCTCCACGAAGCTCCGCGTCTGCGGGCCTTGCGCAGAGAATAACATTCCAACTGCAGCACTACCGCCTGTGTTTACGCGTTCAGACCTTGTACTATTACGAAGCGGCTTAACGATGCCCGAACGCGTTCGTATCCTGTGCTATCGACACCTAAAAGCGTCCCGAAATCGACCAAAACGCACTGAAGTCCCATCGCTTCACCACACCTAGCAACAGCGCCGCTGCGACGCAGGAAGTGAGTACTGTGGGGCGCGCGAGCCGGCCATTGCTGCGCGCGCTGCAGCGGCACAGATTGTGCTTCCGCGAGCGCACTTACCGATGTGATTATCCTCGATATGCACGATGAGCTCGGCCAGCGACTCGAAGTGCAGTCCGCAGCCCCCGAACTGGCAAATGTTGGAGAAGAAGGAGGCGGCGGCGATGCCTGTCATGGTCTTTGCTACATTGAGGAGCAGCAGCACGGCGCGAGCGGAAAGGAGATCGCGCGCACGCACGCACGCACCGTCACATAGACAGACAGACAGACAGCGGCGGCAGCAGCTGGAGCAGCTCGAGAGAGAGAGAAAGAGAGGAGGGCCCAACACGTCATACCTGTTGATGTGAAATACTGCACACTAGTTCTGCTCCATGAACCGCTGTGCGTGTATTTATGGGTGATTCTTCACCTGAAATCTTTAAAAAAAGACTTCTTCAAAATATTACGTAAAATAGTACTAAATTGATAGGCCCAGTTAGGGCTTTGATACAATACTATAACCTGCAGCTTAAAGTGGTATAATTTATGCGACCCTGGACCACAAAACCAGTCAGCACGGGTATATCTGAAGGAATAGCCAACGATACATTGTATGGGTTAAATGATAGATTTTTCCTTTGTGACAAATATATTTTGAATATTAAGTAAATATCATGATAACATTTCAACCGTAAAATGTATTACAACTTAATTTTTGATCAGTTTTATATGTTGCTAATAACTCCCAATTGAACAAATTTACAGGCGATTTTCTCAATATTTACTCACTAGTTTTTTTCTCCCTTAGATTTAACAATTTTTTAATAGTTGTATCTCAGCCAAATATTGTCCTATCCTAAAAATACACACATCAATGGGAAACGTATGTATTCACCTTTTGATCATGTATAATTAAACCTTAATTAAAAAGACTCTTATGGTTTTGTTGTCCAGGGTCACATGTGATAATTGCCCTATATATTGATTTGTAACATTTTTAGATTTAGATTTTAAGAATAATAACTTCAACACTCAGTTTATATTATGTAATATCATTATATAATTTATAAATTAATAAGCTTATAAATGATATAGCCAAATTTATCCTTAAAACAAAACTAGAATAACTGTTATTTTTTAATTGTTAAACTTTTTATAATATAATGCCTAAATTTAGTTTATTAGATTACTTTTCTCTCTAGGGGGGAAAAAATCTCTAATTGAGCCGAAACTTTCAGTATCTCTATTATTCATAATGCGGTCAAATTTATATTGATTTTTTTACAAATTCATCTTGGTATGACTTAGTTTTTACATGTGGTATGACAGTGTGGATTTTTTTCTTGCAAAGCGTGAAACCGACTTTGCTTGTGTTTTACAAATACAGGCAAATAAACAATTTCGTGGTTGGTGGAGGTATTTTAACATGGTCAGACTGCAAATGTGTTTCTCATTAACAAACGTAATAAAAGTTAGTGTAATGTTAAATAACTGTAAATAACTGTTCACAGGACATAGATGCAGTGCAGTAGAAATCCACATGGGGGCAGTGTAGAATTACAAACAAATACGCCTCTCTACAGCAATGACGAATCAACTCCGAATTATTAAAAAACAAAACAACCTCTTAATAAACATCGTAATACCACAGTATAGTACTTTTACGTTGCACTTTATACAATGTAAGCGAGTAACACTTTATTTTAAGGTGTCTAATGATACATTTAATTAATAAGTATCCACATGCACTTTATGGTTAACATTAGGCTTTGGTTTAGGGTAACTTGCATGTAATTATGCATGATTTATTGTTATTACAATAGTAAGAAGGCTACGTGGAACAAGGACACCTTAAAATAAAGTGTTACTTTTTTGTTAATAATAAAAAAAATAAAATTAAATAATAAAATCAAAATAGAGCTAAATAAACTTAAAAGAAAAAACTTATAAGACATGTTAAATTCTTCTTCTAAACTTTTTATAATTTCATAAATAAAACTCAAATGATTTTGAGCTTCAGTATAATCATAAAGCTCCCAAGGTTGCTCCTGAAGCTCCTAAAATCAACGTCACTGTTGGTTTGATCAAGCTTCTCATTCTGCTCAAGTTTTCCTCTATTTGGCATGTTTGCATGGTTTGCATACAGTATGTACAATATTCTATACGTTTAGCCACAAATACTGTAAATGGACTTTTATAGAGTCAGAAAGGCTATAGATGGCTGCGTGGTCACACAGATGACTTGAGCACTGTAGTGTTTCTCTGTCAGTAATAGAAAAACCCTTTGGTGTGGACTACATTATGGCTGTTTTCTTTCCTTTTGCTCGCGTTCGCATCCATGTGCTTCATCCCTCTCTCCCGCTCTCTCGCCGCCTCTGTTTTTCCATGATTTCCTGTTCACGTTTGTTGGCAGAGGTTGTTGGTGCTGGTGTTGTGCCCGGTACTGTGTAATGGGGACCTTGTTGGGTTGGGCCCCATTTACTCACCACAGCCGAGCACAGCATGGGCAGCTGTGCACCCTGATCGCCCTGCTTTTTCCAGCAGTGCTGGAGCACGCTGTGGGACATGTCTGTGAAAGCATTACATCATTGACTCGCTCTGTTTTGAGGCTCTCCAGAGCTTACGGCCTTCAATTTTGCTTTCAATTCTGTTACCCTTCAGATTTTTACAAATAGTCAAATTTGTCACCCTGAGACTTTGCGTTTGTTGATGAGATTCAGATCCTTTTGCTCAGGGCCATATTTTTAAGGGAAAAGTTGCATTTTTAGTGTCTCGGAAACCAATAAAACATTTTTTTGTTTGGGTGTATATGATGTCAGCAAGAAGTAGATGACCTAAAATTGCAAAAGGTATAAAGCCTAAAGTATCATATTTGATACATGAAATTTTAAGATGACCAGAAACATACACAATCTGCTAAAAGCCTAATTCCAATAACATCCCACTTTTGGTCATGGTACACGTTTTGCTTTGAAATAAGGTAAACATGATTAAAAATGAATTATACATAATACATTTAATGCTCATAGTAATATTTCATGATTAACACTTACAGGACCGAAGGAACAAGGTTTATTTGATTATGCATACATCATTTTCATTGATTTACTTTGGTAACACCTTATAAGCCATAATAGTCAGATATATGAAATATGATGCAAAACAAATAAATATCTACATATGTACACTATAAATATGTTGTGTGTAAATAGACAGATAGATTATTTCACAGGCTTTTTTAAAAGAAAGTTAAAAGCAGCCTCATCTCTTCTAAATTATGATTTGAGATTCAATTGAATTGTCTCTTCTGTTCACCATATTGTCCTAACTCTTGTTCAAGACCACACAAATAGCATCTATTCTGTGATGACTGATAGGGTAAAGACACTGGCAATGAATATGTTGGTATTTCAAAGGTCCACGAAGTGTAATTTGGTCTCCAAATGTTACCAAGCGTAAACCCCCAGACCCCGTTAAGGAAGCAAATGACATAATGTTCAGACTCAGAACTATTACAAATACTGGCTTTCCCTCGCTGGCAGCGGAAAATGCAGAATTTAGAAGCACATGGCATCATGCCCGCACCGCTGTGGTCATACTGTAGAAACTACTCCTTCATTATGTAATGGCTGCATTGTTCACTTCAAATGGTTCCAGTGCACATTAAGTTGGTAATGGCATTATAATGTGCTGTGTGGCTTTTAAACTCCTGGTACAGTGGTAGGTAGGCCTCTGTACAATATTTGTCAAAAGGTTGCCAGGTTTTGAAATCACATGCAAGTCCTTGGCTTTTTGGTTTTATTTGTCCTGATTGGTAAATATAATATAAATTACTATAATTATAATTATATATACTTATTATATATCAATTATTATGATTTCTTTTAAACCCAGATTATCTATTAGCCCCACTTTAAATGCTCTAGTAAAGTGTTTCATACATATCATTTTGGAGAACATGGTTATGACTTTTTTCTTACTTTCAGAATGTAAGGGCCTGCTATTATTACAAGAAACAAGAAATGACCAATCATAAACTGACCATCATTCACAGTTTAAGAAACATTAACACAAAGGTTTTTTTTTTGAGATGCTGAAAACACACTTTGTGTGATTCGTTGTTTCTTTAGTCAGCTACTTCTACTAGTTTTCCTCTGGGGTCCTGAGGAAGTTTTTTTGTTAGCTAGTCAGTTTGAGTAGTACTGTTATTAAAACGTTAATTTGCTCTTATTGTGTGTGCTCATGCCCAGATGAAGATGACCATGAGTTGCTTGGCGAATGCAACAGGCACCCTCAATATAGCAGGTATTCAGTGGTACCCTGGCACAGAGGGGTATCTGGAACCAGACTGCCCCTGCCTAGCTGTTTGCTTTACTAATGGGCACTGCCAAGTGATGAGGCATGAGAGTGATGACAGTGAGTTTATGCATTTTTTATATCTCTTTTTGTGCATGCTGAGTTACTTTCATTCTAGTCCGAATCGGAGTAAGACTGTGTGTGCATATCTGTGCCCATCGAGACCGGTATGTGGCATGTGTCCAGTGGAATCACTGTGGCAGTTTTCTAGCAGGTTATAGCAGGATCACTCAGAAACAGCGGAACAGAGAAAGACATAAATGTTGTTCGATTCTACACACCATTTGAAGAGGTGAGTACCGGTCACACACATGCTTCATGCAGACACATTTCAATTTATACAAAGATAATATATTTTGTCGTAAGCATAAGTTTGGGGTTGGTAAGACTTTTGTAAGGTTTTTGAGAAAGTCTCTTAAGAGTTTAATTTGAATATAATATTACAAATTTGACTAACCTATTTCTATTTTAATTTACTTTGCAATATAATTTATTCCTGTCATGGTAAAGCAGAATTTTTGGAAGCCAGTCTTAAGTGTCACATGATCCTGTAGAAATCATTTTAATATGCTGATTTGTCCTCAATAATTTTAAAATTGCATTTATTTGACACAGAAATAGAAATATCATGTAACATTTAAAATGTCTTTAATGGGTCTTTTCATTAATTTAATGCATTCTTTCTGAATAAAAGTATTATTTCTTTCAAAAAAGAACTAAATTAAAAACAATAAAAAATAAAATCATACCACAAACTTTTTAATGACAATGGTTCTTGGACAACATTCTTTTAAATTCATAAAAAAGCATACATTTAAAAAAATATCATTATATAACATTGATTTAGAATATAGATAGTGTGTAGTAGTTTTCATTTATTGTTGACTTTATACAGTTTGTGTGTGTTCAATTATTGATGATGACATCACCAATATGCAAATGAGAACAATGCATGTAAATGTAAAGCATGAAACCTAATATCTGATTAGTAAAAGTGATGTGAAATCCAGAAGCCTGGTGTGAAAAGATCTGGCTCCAAAATGCAGATGGCCTCTTATAGTGCAGAGTAAAGCCTTTTTTATGTGTGACATCACATCCTTTGACATATAAATCAAGTGCATGACATATTTCCATATAAAATAATGTTGTGCTTCTTCCAAAAAGTGTTCTCCTGTGGTGGACCACCACTTTGAGCGAAACAATGGGTATTGTTGGGGGAGTAGGCATGTGTTATTACACAAAGCTGTATACTTCAACATTTCCATCCCTGCAGGCACTTCAAGACATGAAGATGACTCAAGTGAGAGAGGATGGAACATTCTGTTAAGATCAAACAGCCGATCCTTGCTCTGTCTAGATATCGTTCTTAAAATCATTCAGACCTAAAGCAAAATGCTGCCTAAACAAATCTGATTGAAACAGGCATGTTTTTCTTTGAGAGGCGCTTTTAGTTGAATTCAAGTGAATGTAAAAAACATCTTGAATTATGATATAATATGGATTTAATAACTGCCCAAATTAGATGCACTTCTGGCTCTTATAATACAGTACATGGTTACATGAGATGGTCAACCACAAACACACACACACAGACACACTGCTCTGCTGCATCTGAATGTGTTTGTTTGAACTAACTAAATCCTGAACCAATGCGTGTGGGGTTGAACTGATTGTAACCATTTCATTCTTCTGAATGGAATTAAACAGCTCCTGTCTGGGATATGTTCACCATTGAAGGTAAATCTAGTTCGGTCCAAGGTCAACTGAAGTCAAAGAGCTAATTAAACACATGATCTCCCGCTTGTGTTTGTTGACAATGAACTTCATTTTAGATGAGGTTTTCTCAAGTTTTCTGTCTCATGTGAATCAACACCCTGATGTCAAATCGCAATCAGGTTTCAGCTGTGCTGTTCTCAAATTGCGGTTCCTGGGATGAGCCGTCTTAAGTACAAATTTCTAATTATTCAGGTAAATTGAGTGTAATCCGCCATAATAACTTTTTAAATGACTTGGCTATATTTTGTCGTCTGATTAATATATTTATATTACTATTTATAATCTAATAATGAAATTAGTATTTTATTTAAAAAAAAAGAAAAGAATAAAGAGAGAAAAATATTTTTATATCTTTAAATCAATATAAATTTAATATCATAAGAAAAAAATTAAAAACCCAGTTAGACCTACATAAAAACAAATGATTGATTATATGTCTATATTTTTGTTGGCTGATTGTTATGTTATTATTATTATTATTTATGATCAAAAATTTAAATTAGTATTTTATTTTTTTATAAATAATGAAAAGAGAAAAATATGTTCATATCAATAAATCAAATGTTTAATTTCAGAAGAAAAAAAATCTAACCTAATTAGACCTGATATAAATAATACTTACTAATTATATGCCTTGGCTAGTTTTTTGTTGGCTGATTATTATGTTGTTATTATTAATTATCAATGATCAAAAATGTAAATTAGTATTTTATTAATAAAATAATGAAAAGAGAAAAAGATCTTTATATCTTTAAATCAAATTGTTATTTTCAGAAGGATTTTTTTTTAAAACCCAATTAGACTTAGACTAAAAAATAATGACATGGCTATATTTTTATATTATTGGCTGATTATTATGTTAATATTATTAAGTATTATAAATAAATAATGAAAATAATAAAATATCTTTAAATCAAATGTTTAATTTCAGAAGAAAAAAAATCTAGCCCAATTAAACCTGACATAAAAAAAATACTGGTTAATTATATGCCTTTTTATTTTTGTTGGCTGATTATTATGTAAATATTTGTATTTATTATCAAATAATGAAATTAGTATTTTATAAAAATAATGAAAAGATAAAAATATCTTTATATATCTTCAAATAAAATGTTCAATTTAAAAAAAAAAACCTGACATAAAAAAGAGCCCTTTTTACCTTTTCCTGGCAATCTGAATTCAGCCCTGCTAGACGTTTGGGGACAGACTAACCTGCTGTATTAGAGATAAAATCCTTTAAAGTGTGGGGTCAGTGACCCATCACTGACTGTGCACTTATGCCACTTACTGCACAGCTCTCCCGCGGGATGATGTCTGGATGGCTGGGAGAAATATATAGACCATAAAGGAACAAAACCTGTCATAAAGCTTTGATTAAGGCCCAGGTTAAAAGACACAGGCAAGCGAAACGGCTGAGTTACGACGGCAGTTGAGGCTAGCATTATTGTTCCCGTGACAGAGCTCTTAGCACGGGTGGCTCATTGTAAACAGCTCTTTTCCGAGGAGCAGACAGTCATTAATCGCCGAAGCAATCCCAGACTCCTCCAGTGTACCCTCGACATCAGAAATCACACCGCTGCCACCAGCCTATTCGCTAAAGCTTGAAAGGTTGTGACTCTGTCTACTCTCAGCAGCTTGTGACTCTTTTTATTTTTACCCTATAATGGCTGATTTGTCAGTTTAACAGCTAAGATCAACCTTGTGACCATTTTCTTTGCTACTGTCTCTTGCAGGTAAAAAATATACTCATAAAATGACCGTATATTAAATTAATAGTTCTAAAGCAGTTTTAATAGCTCCATTATTGTGTTTTTAGGATGTTGTATACAAAGGTTTTGGGCTCATTAGTCAGTAATAATGGTTCTGATGTTGTCCGTGCATTGGATCAACCTCATCTCCCCTCACATTTTCTAAATTCACTAAGAAAAACTGTACTCTAAAAATAGCGCCATCTTATTGTAAACAGATTTTAAAAGTCAAAAGTAATATTACTGCTTATATAAACCTAAATAGTTTAATTTGAACTCTCAGAAAGAAAGGCACAAAAGCTGTCACAGGGGTGACATCTTTTGAAAAGGTACATTTTTGTGTACTAATATATACACTTTAGGTATGTAATAGGGACACTTTTGGTACAAAAGTGTACCTTTTGAAGAGTTACCGACCCAGTGACAGCTTCTGTGCCTTTATTTCTGAAAATGTAACAAAACTACATTTTATGTCTGATTTCTGGCAAAAATAGCTCTTTAAGAATTGCAGGTAACACATTAAAATAAGGTCATATAAATGCTGATTAAAGCATTAACTAATACTAACTGACAGTTTATCAATCTCTGTTAATGTTGTAAAAAATTAAACTAATAATGAAACTATTCATTACATTTCAAGTTGGCTCAGATTCTTTATATAATATTAACAGATACAGCTTTTTTTCGCTGTATAAGTAAATGTTAAACTTGACATTAACTTCATAGACGCTTTAGAAGTATTTTTCGTTGTTAGTTTATTAATGAGATTGTCCACTAAAATATTAAATTCTGCTATATAGCTTATAAGACCAAAGATTCAAAGTCACTGACTTCCGTTTTTTTCTGTACTATGGAAATCAGTGACTAATACATTCTTCGAAATATCTTCTTTTTGCTCAGCAGAAGCAAGAAACTCATCCAGATAAGGAACAACATGATGGAGTAAATGATGACAAAAATGTGATGACACATTTTCACTTGACTGTACACATTGTGTAATAATAGTAATATGTTCTGTATCACTAGCACCTGTTTACAGTTGAAATTAATGTCACAGAAATAAACAACTTGTTTTGTTTTGTTTTGTTTGTCCTTCTATGGCACCTGCATCGCATTACGTCTGCCTGGCAATCATGAGCAGACAAAGGTCAGAGCTTTGATTCTGTAACACCATCTTCTAAATTCAACACTTGCAGGCAGACATAATCCAACCAATAATTTATTTACCCCTGACACTTTCATTATTTAGTAAGCACAGAGTCACTGGCAAGATGTGCACAATTAACAGACCTGGATAACTGAGCTGGGACGTTTGGTGTCTTTAGTCTGTGAGCGTTTATTATTATTAATCATTCAAGTGTTAGCTTCACAATAATTTACCTGATCTCTTTATTTATTTGCTTAATTGTCACTGTAATAGTAGAATCAGTTGAGAATTTCTATCTTATGATAATATATAATTTTTATGAACAGCGGTTTATGACTAACTCGCTGCCGCGAACAACAACAGCTTGAAGTCTGACAGATGTTGGTTGGTGTTGCTGTCCGGACGCCACACCCACTGGGCCTGACCCCGCCCCGCCTGCCCAGTGCGCCCCGCCCCTACGAGGGACCGCAATGATTTAGAAGTTCAGGAATCCCACGTGACGTCACCAAAGGGTGATGTAATGCTTCTCTAAATAGATCGTATTGTAATCTTTCCTCAGTCCAACGTGGTTCCTTCAGAAAGTGTGGTGCATCTTCTCCAGACTTCTGCGGTGAGTTGTTTTTCATACCGATACATCCATTCCTTCGCGTTCGCATGCACTTACCGAGTCGGTGCCATTGAAATAACCATTCTCTTGAGCCTGAAGAAGTGACAACTTGTTAGGGATTCACATGAACGAATTTCAAGTACTTTTATAGAGTCTGTCTGAACGCGTCTATTTAAGTTGTTAACGCTTCATGCAGAAAACACACTGATCAAGACTAATCCTTTTCGGATCTCCAGTGATTGTTTGCATGTAACAGCTTTGCGTTTTGAATACCCAAATTGCGCGTTAAGGTTTGCGTCGCGTTAAACAGTAAGCTCCCTCTTGATTCTCATCTCAAACTTTTATTGCTGTATGTTGCAAAACTTTACGCGGAGTTATTAGTTTGCGCGCATGAAGCTGTCAAACACGATCGCTGCGTTACAACAGTTTTTACTTCGCTTGTGCGTGCATGTGTTTGTGGCAAGCCAAACTAACACTTATTCCTTTACCCAACTCCTTTTTGTTACTAGTATTTATTTCCACATGCTAATAAATAATGTAGGCTAGTCGCAACAAGTAGCCTGTATTTCCTAATTTTATTAATAACTACTACATTATTTAAATCCTACTTTAGTTATTAGTTAACAGCATATGTTCTAGCTTCTCTAGCATCAATAATTTCGTAGATAGGCTACATTCAGACTATTGTTTTTAGCTAATAAGTAGCTATAAAGCCAAAGCATTAGCGAATATGAGCAGAAATGCAGTTCTACTCAGTAAGAAATGTTACTTGTAAGGATTCAAATCAGTGCTAGTGTATCCTCAGTGTAGGTGCTGAGGATGAATAAATAATTACAGTACTAGTCAATCAGCAATATATAGCAGGAGTAGTTAGGCTATTGTTTAATAGTTTTTACTAACTTACCAATATAAACAATAAAAAGTAATAAAAATAGTAACAGTTGGAATGGGTTTCACCAACATAATATGGAATACATAACGATGTGATATGAATACTTGATATCTAAACCAGACACAAATCCTACCTAGTAGCCAAAAATCTATTTGATTCCAGTAACAATGAAATAGTTAATGGAATAAGCAATGAATATGTACTAGCCACTTATCGAAAAATATATTTGTCACTGTTTGATTACTTAACAGTTTAAATAAGAAATATACTAGCAGTTTAAAGGAATTAATGTTAAATTGGCTTGCCATAGCGTATGTGTGTGTGTGTGTCCCGTTCGCTCTTTGACACAAGTGTTCGGCATTGTTCCTCTGAAGCGGTCCTGGAGAATTAGTTTGTAACGTTGAACCTGTTTTGTTTCATTCATCAACATGCAGAAACTGAGGAACTTAGGTCGCCTCCGAATACCACTGCACCTCTATTATCCCGTCTCGTTCAAGAGCTATCGCGACTGTCAGAGGGGTCCCAGTCCAGTCCGCTCTTATATGATAAAAGAATGGTTGACTTCCAGTATTCACGCGTGTTTGAATCTTGCACCGAATCACGCGTTTTAATTTCTAATATTGTAACAAGACAGCAGTGTCTCGAAGCATGACGTCATAATGCAGGCCAGTCAGGCTGTTTGATTAACCGTCGAGATATTGAGGGTTTTAGTGGTTTGTGCTGACGAGGCAAACTCTTTTATAAAAGCCTGAAGGCTTACAAGATTTTAATCCACCGCCACGAAGTTTGCTTGGGTTCATTTTTACAACGCAAATACATATTTGTTTGTAGGAAATTGAAGAGAAATGGTAAAAAGTAAGCTGTGAGCGTTCTGTTTACAGATAAACTAGCTATATACAGGGAGGGAAATTAAAATATTGTTAAAGTTCATTCTGGCTCATTGCTTCTAGATTAAATGAGTAGTTCACTTCAACATTTGCATCGTCTTCTCACTGTCTTGTTGATACAAACCTGTTTCTGTGAGACACATAAAGAGATTTTAGGCAGAATGACAGCTCCAGTCACTTTCATTATGAGGGGGAAAAAAACAATGAAAGCAAATGGTAACTGAATCTGTCAGTCCCTGATTGTGGTCCACATAAGAAAGTACGCTGTGTGAGTTCAGCAAAAACATATTATTCTGTTTCTAACTTGATTTATTTGAACCATTAATTATAATTATCTGTGAAATACCGTATTGTCACATGTGACACAAGACTTATCTAAAAAAAGTGGATGACTTGCATTGGAAAAAATTCTTTTGCTGTCTGGTTTAATTAATCCAGCTCGCCAAGTCAATTAAATATATCCAAGTAGATATATTTTCTGTATTAACTTCATAAATTTGATTTATAATATGTAGTGTGTGCAGGTGTTCCTCTATGTGTTAAAAAAATGTAATATGTAGTGTATGCAAAAAATGTGTGTGAAATTTAGCTTGCAAGTCATCTTTATTTGGTGTATGCTAACATAGGAGTGAAAATCTTTTTCATTTTAAGTTTGATCTCAAACGGCATAAGGTGTTTCGTTCACTGAACAACAACAACATACGTTCATATTTCGAATGTTTGCGCCTCCGATATAAAAGTTAGCCTAGGTCTCTGTAAGTTTATGTTTGTGAAGATGTGATGACTGACAGTGATTGAAGGTTACCTTTGTGGGCCCCTTCGTCTGTTCGTTATTAGAGGTTTATGGCATCCTTTGCATTGTCTGTATGTTTCTTATTCCTTGCCCCGGGCCCTGTGCTGATCCTACCTTGAACCTTTGCTGCCGAAGGCCTGGAGAGGACGGGGGGAGGTTGGATTTGAATTGCAGCGCAAGTTTGTGCTTGCTGTAACCTTCACCACCCTCCTCCTCCCCTCGGCTTGCGCTCCATACTGTTTGAATTCAAATATGTACCAGAGGAGAAAGTTCTTCACCGGTTCCCTGTGAAACTGTACTCCGGTCCCCTTAATCCTCCTCGGCTGCCACATCGGGCCATTCTAAATTTGAAGTGTAACGAAATTTCCTGTGTTAAATGAAAACACCAGTGAAATAAAAGCCAAGCAGTGTATGACCACCGGTGAGCAAACATCTCGCACCTGGCCTTGTGTCACATGGGGATATTGAGCAGTTTAGGTGGCTAAAAGGCTTGCTCGAGGGTGGAAATGATACGGTAATATTTTTCATGAAAATGAATGAAGTGCATAATCGTATGTTTAAATGAACAGATTTGATGACAGACTTTGTAGTACTACGGAACTTACACATAGAGTGAATGTGGAATATTGCTGCAGGGGCCTGATTGTGTTGCACTGTTGGTTTTGCTTTTGGAATTTGGTCAGATATGATATCAAAAGACGGCATATCTTAAGTCTGTTTGACAACACAGGGACTCAAAAATTACAATACATTTTCAAATCTTTCAAAGACTAATATAAATAGAAGTTTAGATAAGGCTAGTTAAAAGAGTTAGGTGTGAAGTGTTAAAGTTAACATGAAAAAGTTAACATGCAAAACGAACTATGGATGATTAATCCATGCACCTGATACAAAAGAAAAAGGTTTGTTTAGGTCTTAATAAATAAATATGTAGGCTATGTATATATATATATATACTTGCTCCACTATCTGTTTTTTCAAGATTTTTAAATAGAAACATCACATGCTGTCAAGCGTTTAATCGGATACAAAGTAAAAGTTTTTGTTTGCATAATATGTTTGTTTGTGTTCTGTGTATATTTATTATGGGTATATATAAATACACACATATACAGTATATATTTTAAATATGTATTTAAATCTATATTTATATTCATAGAATTTAAGAATTGACATTATAAATACATATAGTTAATATACATGCATAACATATTTGAAATGTATACATAAATGTGTATGTCTATTTATATGTATAATAAATATACAAAGCACACACACACACAAAAAACAAAAACTTATTTAAAATTAAAAATTTATTTAAAAATTTGACAGTATTAATCTGATCTATTCCTGATGGATAAAATACATTTCCATTTCACTCAGAAATATGTCAAGTTACGGAAGTGAAATGTTCACTTTAATTTGCTTAAAGCGATAGTTCACCTAAAAATGAACTTTCTGTCATTCTAATTAACTCACCCTCATTGTATGCCAGCCCGTATTGACTTTCGTGGAACACAAACAAAAATATTTCGTGAAAATCTTCTTCGAAATATCTTGTTTTGTGTTGTGTAATATTATAATACAGGTGGGATTAATAAATGATGACAGCACTTTCACTGGATCGTATTTGGTTGGATTTTCATCGAATAATTATCCAGGGCAGAGAAAGAAGTGAAAGCAGAATAATATAGATACAGTAAAGACTTGTGGATGGAGACGTAACTTTCTGAGAGCTGATAAGCAAGTGACGGAGAGAGCGAGAGAGAGAGAGAGAGAGACAGAAAACAGAAAAAAACGAATGTTAGTGGCTTGTCATTTAGCAGACGTGTTCTTGATGTCAGTTCGCTTACAGAAACACCCTATCCAGACCATGTGTCCCCAAGGGCCGCGTGTCAGAAGCCGCCTGGAGGGGCTCCGTCCCAAGGCCGGACTGTAAGGAAAAAGAAGTCTGGTTAACATAACGCAAATTTGCATGTTTTGACTGCATGGGAGGAAACAGTTGGCTAGACCAATCGGACAGGAAAAAAAATGCACATGCAAATCGTGTATGAAAGCGTTCACACAGCGGGGCTCATGCATATCCAGACCTGAAGCATTTGAATTCATACTCTTCATGTTTTCATCTTTCAAAGTTTCGAGCGTGTTTATTTTCCATGCAGTTGGAAAGTGTTTGTTAGCTGTCTAAGCCGTGTGTCAATACATAGCCACAGTCATTCGTCTGTGTTTTGCTGCTGTATATGAAGGGGACTCGACTCTAGCTGTCATGGACTATTACAGCTGTATCTCATTAGGCTGTTGTAGCCCATAATACGGTTACTCTTTTGCTCAAAACTTACATAAGGGTGCTGTAAAATTCCCAAAACAGGTGTTAGAAACATTGGTAAAGTTTATGATCACCTGTGATGCACGACGTTGCGAAAAAATAATCACAAGCATTCGCTGGCATCTTATAAGCGGGCCCACACAGAGTCTGCATCCAAAGAGCGCTGAAGAAAGTTTTAATTGAATATTTTGATAAGTTTGACAATGTTTTAGCTACCAAAAATGTGTAACGTAGCTCCAGTTGCAGTGTTAGGGAAAGTTATTTAAGCGTAAATAATTGGGTTAGTTACTTTTTTATGGAAATGAATGTGTACACTTGCTTTTTCAAATCTGGGCTGGACTTTTACATTTTTGGCAACTGCAAATTAATTATTTTAAATGCTTTTCCCACCAAAATTAAAAAGGAATAAGCCTCATGCTAAAAGAAACGCATTTAATTCTGTAAATTAGGCGGAGCGGTATATAGAAGATTGCATATAAGAAAAAAATTTCAACACTCCTCACAGATTGAAAAAAATGAAACAAATATTATGTTTATCTAAATTTGCTTATTACTGTGGTTGAATTGGATCAAAGCTCAGCAGCAAAGACATTAGTTAATAAAATGGGATTTAATACATAAAAGACATTTAAGATTAATTATAGCAGATATTCTGGGTCTGCACTTTATTATTATTATTATTCATTTTTCTAAACTTGAGGGCAAGAGAGCTGTTAGTCAATAAAAGTAACACTGTCTAGTTTACACATTTTACCCCATTCAAATCAAACACAGAATTCCAATGGCCAAGAACAAAAATGCCATTGAGTCAGCCCTGGCCTGCTTTTTACACGCTCACAGATTTATTTTAAGAATGCAGGGGTGGGAAGAGGGACGTACAGTCAGAATCACAAACCCGGGCACTCTATAGATCATCACTAGTTGAATAGGGAGCTGCCCTTGAGACTAAAGCACAAATGGTGCCTGATATATTCCAGCATCGCTCTCTGATCCCCATGGCGACAGTAGTAGAGGGCTCAGCGTGGGCCCACATAAGAAAACCGATGGTGAACTACGTCCCATCAGCATCAGAGGAGCGGCCCGATTACACTCCATGTGCGTGAAACTGAATGGCTGGCATACCATTCCATTGTCAGTCTGTCATCCATGGCATTTAGCAGCATCATGGCACTGAGGAAGGGATTCCAGGGCTCATGGTGAGCTGTAATAGAGAGAGAGATTTGTCATTGAAATGTAATCACCTCTTGTAAAACGGACACTAGAAATAGTTCAGAGTTTTGTCATTGTACTGAAACATTTTTACCCTTTATTCCCCTCTATACATAATTTGTCACACTGTCAGTGTTGCCAACTTATTATTGCATAGAGGCAACTACTGTATATTTCACCATTAACAATTGATTTTAAAATTTACCTTGGTACCTGTTATTAAGGTAATATATGGAAAATTTTAATAAAAAAGTTAAAATATCAGTGTTGTAAAACGATCATAATATTCTGAATAAGAATATATAAACTTATTGTTTAGTTTACATTTTAATCTCTCAGATTAAAATAGGGTTGTTGAATATGATGATAAAATAAATAAGAAAAAGAAATATTAAAATCCAAGTCAAGTGGTGCGACCAGCATGTAGAAAAAAAAATAATAATACAGAAAATTATATCATAAAGTAAATATATATAATGTAAATATTATAAAAAAACCTACTATAAATAATATTACATATTGTATAATAAATATACATAACAAATATAGTAAAATATAGTAAATTGTGATACTAATATGTTTTAAATATTAAGATAGCTTAATATTTAAATGATAAATGCATAAAGATGCATTATAAACTGATATGTGTGTGTGTGTGTGTGTGTGTGTGTGTTTATATATGTATTAATAACATACACTGAAGCTGTTTTGCTTGGTGCTTACTCATTAAATTAAAGTTTATTATTTTTAATTGTTTTATTGTATAATAATTTTCAACATTTTATAAAGCCAACATGAGAACAAAGAATACATTTCTAAATCTTTAAAACAAGATTCTTATTTGTCATTGCCCTGCCTAATACGCCTGCTAAAGTCATGGCTGGCGAGGTATAGAAAGGACAGTTTAGGTGTCCAAAAAGTTGCCAATGACAGAAGTTCATTGATACGATGACCTCAGTGCCGTGTGTCTGGGTTAGCCACAGACTTGCGTGCACAACACAGAGAGGATAGTTTACATCTTACTCTGTGGTCAGCGATGGCTCCATGGTGACGAAGGAGCAGGGTGACACTTTAAGGGTCAATTTTAGCCTCTTAAGCCTCTCTCCTAGAGTTTAGACTCTCCCAGGGCAGAAGACACTGAATCCTCCCTGAGATTCTGTCAAAGTCTCTTCGGGAACCACGGAGTTGGTTATCACTGGCACACGATACATTAGTGACATAATGTGAGCGGGTCTTTATGCTTCTGAGTCCTGGAGGCACCCCTGATTTGAATTTCTCTTCTTTGCTTTGTGTTCAGGTATATGAGGAGTCAGTGACAGTGATGAACTCCGAGCAGGAAAGGCCGTTCGTGTGCAGCGCCCCAGGCTGCTCTCAGGTGAGTCTGATAAGACAATAACGCAGACGAACAGTCCTGTAACTTGAGAAAGCTCTTTCTCAATGTGAAACTGCACCACAGACAACAACAGTGAAATGCTATCTTGTTGAGGCAAAAAGTCATCCACTGGGTCTTGATATTAGAGTCTTGACTTGGTATTTCTTTGGATGAGGTGGAATCCTCATAGATATGGAAAATTATCTTAATGTTATTATTTTTCTCTAAAATAAAAATTTTAATCTAAAAAAATATTTTTTTAATATTATAATATACAAAAAATAAATAAGCAAATAAAAATTAGTGTGTGCTAATATATATATATATACATAGAAAGTATACACAGAGCACACACAAATATTATGCAAAAAAAACCCAAAACATTTATTTTGGATGTGATTAATGGTGATTAGTAGTTTGACAGCACTAAAAAACAAAAACAAAAAATTGTTTTATTCTAGCTAGAGGCAACAATTCTTAATTTCATCTAGTTCCATAATACAAAATCATAAAAGCTTCATCCCTTGAAATAAAATACATTTTATAGCTAGTTTATAACTTGAAATATTTTACATTTTCATTTAGTTTAACTTAGTAAAATAACTAAAAATTAAAAGTGTAATAAAAATTAAAGCTAAACAGACATATTTAAAACAAAATACTACTACTAATAATATTATTGACAAAAATCTAAGATAAAAGTGAAAAAAATAATGTTAAATATTAATAAAACCTATAATAATATCTAATCCTATGATACTAATCTACAACTAGTTTTCAAATGGTTTTGCTTCAGTATCCATAAAGGTGACCCATTACAATAATAACATTGATTATGATAAAAAAATGGAAAAAGCTTAACACCTACTATTAAATGTATTAATATTAACAAGTTCCAACAACATGTACAAATACTAAAATGAATAAATAAACAAACTGACAAAAAAAACAATAACAACAAAAAGATGATTGATGACTGATTTGATGTCCTCTACTAAAGATGTTTCTGCCTTTTTAAAAGTATATTTATTTTTATCCTCCCTCTTTTTACATAATTTGCATATATCATCAGTGGGGTTTTTTTATCAGTGGTTTTTTTGCTTATCTTTTCCCCCCTTCTTTCTGCAATCAGAAACACACCTGTGGCCCATTTCAGGATCACAATCCACCTGTATTGAACCGCTGCACAATTAGGCTAGGCCTGTCACAATCTGTTTGAGCAGGCTGGTTCATGTGGACCATTTACAGATACAACGTTCCTCTCAGGTGCTCTTAAACATCAATTAAGATAATGTAATTACGATAATGAGAAGGTATTTTCAATCAGAAAGGTATTATTGTAATCTTCAGACAGTTTATGCCTAAGGCTCAGTTCTGTTGTATATGGTGGTAAGTATAACATGGAATAATAAAGTCCCTAATTGTAAGATTCAGTTTTTCAAGAAAACAAAATGAAAAGAAAACAAGCCTCTACTCTTTAATGTGTTTAGTGTGATTAAATCGCAAACCAATTGTTTCCATGTTCTCCAGAGATTCCCTACGGAAGATCATCTAATGATTCATCGGCACAAGCACGAGATGACCCTCAAATTCCCCTCCATCAAAAATGACAATATGCTGTCAGGTGAGA
Source organism: Enteromius thamalakanensis (assembly GCA_032357475.1). Taxonomy (NCBI): domain Eukaryota; kingdom Metazoa; phylum Chordata; class Actinopteri; order Cypriniformes; family Cyprinidae; genus Enteromius; species Enteromius thamalakanensis. The sequence continues at coordinate 7,328,026 of JAUCMT010000032.1, forward strand.
CAAACCTCACACACACAGCTCATGTGTGAGTGTCCGTTTAGCGTCTGTCTTTGATTAGGTGTATTAGCCAGAACGCATGACTTGGCAAATGCGTAGGTGTAGTTTTAAATGCAGAGCCATGTGGCTAAAATAATATTTGTGCTGCGCTCGGCCTCACTACCCTAATCCCAGTCATCAACCCGTACCATGAGTTCCATATCAATTAGACCGCCGGCCCTCTCATGGGACGAGGGGAAGGGGGAACAGTGCAGGGAAGAAAAGAAAATAAGCCTCAACAACTATGATGAAAAAGTGGAGGGTTGCATATTTAGAGATAGAACAGGAACTAACCAAAGCTGTGTACTTAAGGCTTGGTTGAAAAAGGCAGCCTTTCTTTGGTGTATCTGATGTAAATATGTTTAATAGACATCAAAGAACACATGAATGCATGCAAAGCAATGCAAAACAAAGAAAAAAAAGCGCAACAAAAAACTAAGACAACAAAAAAAACTACAAAACAAATCAGTATTTCTGTTCAGTTTACATCTACAAAACAACATAAATCTATCTATTTATCTAGTCATTTTGTATAAAATCTTTTCTAAATGTATATAATTAAATCAAATACACTTTGTTTGTCCACTCGATCCACTCGAGATGTGGTTTGAAATCCAATTAAAATCTGATTTTTGTAAATGACTTGCAAGATCTTGCATGTCAGATCAGATTTCATGTACTTTTTTGTCACTCTAGATGCCTGCTCTTGCCCCAAATATTGAACTGTGTCATTCACCTTATATTGTATTACAAATAAGGAAACGATAAGAAGTTACAGACACGAATATGTAAAATACAGTAATCACGGTTTTCTAATGTAAAATAATGATACAAATCTTCAAATTCTGTCCTGTTTTTCCACTGTGAATGTAGAATAAATCAGAACTTGCAAAATTATGAAATCAGATTATTTTCAGATTTCTTTGATATTTAAGATTTGCTATCTGATTTATTATAGAATTAATTGTATTATGAGTTATTGACTGTTATAAACGTAGAAAATCATGAATATAAAGAACTTGGCACTTTTTTAAACTGGACACTCATTGGTCATATTTCTCTTATTTGTTATCAGTGATATGCAAGAGTTTGCATCTGAATATATCTATATATCCTCTTCCATCAATATACTGTACACATTATCACAGATCAGGGATCCTGAAATCAAACTCTTGACAGGATTGTACAAGTCCTGCATGTATGTGGTTCAGTCTAGACTGTAGTATTCATAGTGGGGTTGATAAAGTACAAGATGAGTTACTATGTGGTTCCAGTAGCGGTTAGAAATTATCATCCCACCACAAATACAATAAGAGATTTTTCAGTGGAGTGTGTATGAGGACAAGAGTTCTGAGAAAACGAGAGGTACTGAGTGAAGAAACGCATGTGCACCTTCGTTAGCAAGCGAGTAACTGAAAGAAGGGCCTGCATGTAAAAGAATGCGGAGCGAGTGAGAAACCCAAAGCTGATCCCAGAAATCTGATCTGCCACTCTGACAAGGGTAAATAATGAAAAGGACAGAATCACAGCCTGAGTGGAGAGAGACACGGCATGAAGCTAGAAATGCATCCTAGTGCCACGGACCACATGGTCCCGCCAGAAGCTTTTATTTAGCTGTTTGGATTGGGTTCATTTTGCATGGGGAATTTACTGTGTTGAAAGATGCAGAGCCTTCATCAAAAAACAAACATTCAGAATTTTGTTCATGCAGATGACAATAGCTAAAATGTCATTTTTAATTTGGGTAAAAATAGAATGTGATAGATCATAAAAATGTGTGTGTATATCTTTAATTTTTTTTTTTTGGTTCGGTGCCTTGCAGGTTTTTTGCACATTGGTTTCATGACTTTGATTTGGTGACAAATGTCAAATATATTAATAGTATATATATAAATAAAAAAACTTCACTGTTTATTGTTGATGTAGAGTTAACAATAAAAGATAATAAGAAATAATGATTATTATATTATATAATGATTATAGAATTATAAAGATAGTTATGTGTAAAGGATTTTATCCTTTTAATGAGAGTGTATTATTATTGTTTTACTTTATTCTTATCAGGACAGTGTTACATCACCCTGATTAATTTTCACTTTAAAATATGAAAATAAATTTAAATAAAAAAAATTATTTAATTTAATAAAGTGCATTTGTGTCATTAAATGTTTAAATTCCATTCCCTTTTATTCAGTCACTATTACATTAAGTCATTGGCTGACGTCATAGGATCTCGCCTGGGAGACCAATCGACTCTGATCTTTGGAGAAAACGCCTATGGGCATTGGCCTGTGGTTTTTGCACTCCCCTGCTCATACGGGTATATAAGATGGTGGCGTGCAAACCTCCATTAGCTTTTTACTTCGTAGCCGATCTATCGTGTGAAGTTGGAGAATGAGAAAACGAAAACTACCTGCTGCTGAGATTCTCAGCCGGAGCAATTCCTGCGTCTTTTTGACCGTGTGCTTCTGGGTGCGGAGTTTCCTCACCTCTGACAACGGCCATGATCACTGTCTCACTTGTCTGGGCCTCAGTCATGCTGAGACAGCTTTCGCAGATGGTTCATGCCCCCATTGGCGAGCGCATGTCCATGGCTTTGCTCAGGTTATGGCTTTCTTTCATTAGAAGGCTCTCTTCATCCGCTGCCCCTGGAAGGCACCATATACATCTAGGGCTCTGTTGAGAAGTCCGTCTGCCTGTTACTGAGGGTGCCCCTCGGCAGCTTTCACACCAGCCCTGAGATGGGCTGCCCAGAGATGAAGGAAATTGTTCTTCGGGGACCACAACATCTGTGCCCCCAGCTTCAGGGGAGGGCAGGGTGCTGTCTCTCTTGCTGTCGCCACTGACCCACGGGCCAGTGGTACCCACCCAGTCACCAAATCCAAATCTCTGGGCCACAAGGGGTTTTTACAGCCCCTATGTCATCCTACCCAAGAAGAACAGTGGTCCAATCCTGGATCTGCTTGTTCTGAATCGGTCCCTTCATCGGCTACCGTTCAGAATGTTAACCCCAAAACGCATTCTATCCTGCGTTCGACCTCAAAATTGGTTAGCAGCCATCGACCTGAAAGGCGCATACTTTCATGTCTCGATTTTGCCCCCACACAGACCATTCCTTCGGTTTGCTTTCCAGGGTCGGGTACAAGTTCCTCTCTTTGGGATGGCCCTGTCTCCCCACGTCTTTACATAGATGGCTGTCTACCACTCCTCTGTGGGTGAAGGGCATACGATGATTGGCTAATTCCAGCTCACTTGAATGATCAATTGAAGGAGGCAGATCTGACCCTTGAGTTGCTGGAACTCTAAATAGCTCTTTGTCTGCTTTGGAGGTCAGCAGAAGGGGAGCGCTGTCTCCAAACAGAGGTTGATTCATTGGGTGGTGGATGCCATGGCATACCAAGACCAGGGTAATTGATGCCTCCTAGGGGTGAGAGTCCATTCCACCCGGAGTGTGGCCTTCTCCTGGGCTTTGAGGCATGGTGGATCCCGTGGCCTGTGGGCGGGTGTCGGCTTGCAGCAGGTTGCGTTGGGATCTCATTTTGTCTGACACGCTGTCCTTAGCAGCCTATCAGCATTTGGGTCTCCTACGGGACGCAGTCCGGGTTGTGGTGTTTTCCATAGGGACCCCATGACGTCAATCGATGATATAACGTCATAGTGACTAACTGAAAGGGAACGTCTCGGTTACGTATGTAACCCTTGTTACGTCCGTCTTGCCACAAGGTCGGACTTCTCAGGCGAGTCGGTTGCGATCGGCTCCTCAGCAGAAACCTAATGGTGGTTTGCATGCTGCCATCTTATGTAAACGTATGTACAGGGGAGTGGCTAGGCATGCAAAAACCACTGGCCAAATTGGCATTTTCTCCAATGATCAGAGTCGATTCGTCTCCAAGAAGGGATCCCATGACAACAGTAAATGACGCAAATTTTCCTTAATAATCAAACTAAATTTGGCCTTCACTTTCACTGTAAACGGCTAAACTAACATGCCCTGCTAAATTTTGACAGATGTCTTTCTTAAACTTTTCTAGACCAGACACCAACCCCAACACGCTTCTTGAAGAACTGTGAGGAGGTGGGTCTCTTCAGTGAGCTGGATTGCTCCATCGAACAGGAGTTTTGCAAGGCTCAGGAGGAGGAGGACAGCAAACGGGTGAGCTTTTAGTGTGGGTCTCACAGTTGTGATCCCTAACGATTGCTGTCACTATTACCCATCCACCATCACAACGAGTTACTAAAGACTATCAGTTTTGGACAGACCACACATTCACGACAGGCAGGTGAAGGTTCAGTTGCTGAAGCAGGTAAAGATCCACCAAGAGATCATATGTGGCAGCTGAGCTTCAAACTGATTGACAGTTGTGTTCATAAAGATAGTTGTTTGTCTGGATATCAAATATCACACACTCTTTTCAAAAACTGTGTGAGCTGCCTATTTGAAGGCATCATAGCCTTGCTTTAGATGTGAGATGCTCACAGGCAGCTACCTTATGACTGCTATATAAGATATCTGCAATTCGTGTCAAATTTGTACGAATTTGTACCAACTCACAAATACAAATTCATTAGATTTTAATTAAATCATGCGTGTTTTACAAGTTTCACAATTTCTGAGGTCACTGAGGTTTAGATAAATCATACAAAATCAAACAATCAAACAAATGAGGTTGAGCGAATTAAATTAGCCAACCTGTAAAACTTGTACAAATTGGTTATGAGATAGCATTGGATATCTCAAATCAAGTCTAAAACCAAAAACACACTTTATATAAGTGACTTCAACTAACTTTTAACTTAAGAATTTCTCTAAACTGTCGTTCTGCCTTGACAGTGACAGATCTTGAAATAAGACATGCATGCTAATAACCACTATAGACCCTCTTGCCACAATGCTAAGAATGCAATATGCATTTGCAACAAAGCTTTCGTAGCTAGAAGCGTGTAAATAATGTTAAAAATATTTTAAAGTTGAAAATGAACAAATTGACCAGCTGTGTGCACTGTAAAAGGATTTGCTATAATTATGCAGTTAGATGCCAGTAACTTACTGTAAATTTATTTATCAAATGTATTTATTAAAAAGTCTTTATCTTTACAGAATAAAACTGCCTCATGCAAAACGTTCTGGGAACCAGAAATCCTCATCAACCTTTTTCTGTTTTTTTCTGATATTGGTTCCCAGAAATGCTTTGCATGAGGCTGTTTCCCATCGTTTTATTTATTTATTCCTGTAAAGATAAAGACTTTTTAATGTTTAATGTTCATTTATCTTTAAATCTAAACCCGTAAATAACATAAATTTAAATCTACAGTAAATTACTGCCATCCAGCTGCCAGTAATACTGCAATTTCTACAGGAATCTTTTTACAGTATGTGCTGTATATTTTAATTCTTGTTATTATAGGCCTATTGTATTGTAAGCTACGTCTCAAATTCGTTACTTTCAGTCACTTTAAAAGTAACATGATGGTTACCCTGCTGAAAAAACCTGCATATGCTGGTAAGATATGTTTTGAACCTTAGATTCTGGTTTAAGCTGGTAATTTTCCAGCACATGACCAGTATACCAAGCACATGCTGTTTTTTTTCAGCAGGATAGGTTGCTCTTTATTAGGCAGTAGGTATAAATACAGCTTTCTTGTTCCGTTTTATATTCACTGAACTGGCTGACAAATTTTAAAATGTTACATTACTTATACGTGTTACTTATGCATAAACCTGTGCACACATAGACCAGACCGTTTACTAGACAACAGGAGCAAATGTGGTGTTGTGTGTACAGCAAGCCAATTATAGCAAGTTATACGTGTCGATCTAAGTTTTTTTTTTTCTTTTAGTCATGTTCAGGTGATAAATGGGAGGAAAATTGTAAAGCTATGGTGATAACCAAACCCTTGCGGGTGTTTATATCATACAATGTCAGGGTCTGACAATGACGCATTCAGACACCTTAGACTCTAATGACTGTTTTAGCACTTGCACCACAACTGTGTGACAAGATGGCTGGACTCAGTGACCACCACCCTACTGTCTGCTCGACAGCCAAGCTGTAGATAAACTGATGCTGTCTTTTAATCTGGGGAGTTTACACTTGAGGTTTAGGGTTAGTACACCGTGCCAAGTCAGCAAACGGCAGCAGGTTGTAGCAGGACTTTGCTGATCTCAGACGCAGACAGGTGAGAGGGAGATATTGCCCAGAGCCTTTTTTAGAGAATTCTGCTACGTTCGTCTCAAGTAAACGAAAACAAATGTGGAAGTTTCAAGGATGTGTTTTTAGGGCAGTTAGATGCTGTATGTTTAAAAAAAACTACTAGTTTTATCATGAAGCTAAATGTGCTAAACTAGTCAAGTCACCTTATACAGCGCTTTTAACAATACAGATTGCAGTATTATTACAGTATTACTGTAAATAGGAAAATAGTGTATCAATAATACAATTTTTATTAAATGGCAGTTAATCAAATTTATCCAGCTCAGCTCAGTTTAAATAGTATCTACGTAATCAAGATAATGCTAAAAATGAAATGTTCCCAACTAAGCAAGCCACAGCGACAGTGGCAAGGAACAAGTGCTAAACTCTGAGTCATTGTCTTTCTTCGTAGTGCAAACACTCCCCTTTCTTTGTAAATTTAGCTCTTTATAGATTGTGTTGTATTCACAAAACTCTATTTAAGTTCATCAGGCAAGCAATAAGCAGCAATTACTGAAAAGCCAGAAAGAGGTGAGCACATTATTTTAAAGAGATATTTGTATACATTTTTGATTGATCATGACTGCAGTTATTTGTGTAATGATGATCCCCCAAAAACAGTACAATACTCATTCTTTGATGCACTTTGATGAACTTTTATGATACACTTCAAATGTTGTCAAAAGTTGAAAACTATTGAGAGGAAATCAGTTTACTTGTTTGTCTTCTAAACCATTACAGGTGCAACTATAAATTGTACCTTCAAGGTGTGGTCCACGGTGTGCATTTCTGACGAGCAAACCTCATTTTTCACACATCACATAAAGTGTGCTGTGTGTAAAAGTGGCTATAATCCTTAGTCCGCTATATATATGGTGTTTAGTGGGTGCTTCATGCATACTTTTTAAGTTTAGCTCTACTTTTTTTAAGTTGCGATCACATTTAAAGTATTTCCACATGCTAAATCCAGTCATTTCAAAAGGACTTCAAAAGGGTTTTAAGTAACTTCTATTTGCGTCCTTACACTACTGATAAAGACAATGGATCTTTTTTGTCTGAACAGTTTTGCCAGTATTACTGCACCTAATACTGTAGTTTAGGGGAGGGAGTGTTTTTTTTTTAGTGTAGCTATTTTACTGTACATTGGCAGTTTATGTGTTCTTGTCTGTTTCTGAACAGAATATCACTCTCCATGGGCAAGGAGGTCCTAACCAGCATCAGCAGACCCACTCAAGAATGGCCAACCATGACAGCATAGTGATCCAGCAAGCACTGCCCTCACCCCAGTCCAGTTCTGTCATCACTCAAGCCCCTTCCACCAACAGACAGATTGGGTAAGTCACCCATCATCACTTGAACGTCATCACTAGTGCAATGTTAAACAGATTAAGGCTAGTATTTAATATTAGTTCAAGGTCCATGCCACTGTTTGCATTTGTCCTCTCAGAATGCAGCAGTTGACTTGGAGAAGGTGGAAAAGTAGTGATTATGTTCTTCAAAAGACTGTGTTTGAGTCTAAGTTAGAGCTTGTTTGTCTGTCATGTATACAGCAGTGAACAACAGCTGGATTCTTGGATTCGTAGTATCTGTTTTTAAAGAAACACTTCACCCAAAAATGAAATTTTGCTCTCAGACCACTAAAGTTGTATTTGATCAGTACAGATTTATCAGTACATCACTTGCCCAGCTGTGGATCCTCTGCAGTGAATGGGTACCATCATAATAAGAGTTCAAACAGCTAAAAAAAAAAAACTCACAATAACCCACAAGTAATTCACACAACTCAAGAAATTAAAATTGTTTATTAAAGCTTGAAACTGTAATTTCTAGCCAAAATGTGAGTCCATCATAATACATTATTCAGTGTTCTTCATCTTTTCACATTGGTTTAGAGCCATTCTTGTAAACTTCTTGTTCTGTGCATATTTCTTTCCTGATTCAAATTATACAACTTGTTCACTGTAGAAATGGACAGAGAACAGCTTAAAGTAAAAAAAAAAGGCTTAATGGTTGATGTTTTTATTTTAAACATGTACTGTAATGCCAGTGGTGTAAAGTATTTGGTAAATGGACTTTGTTACCTTGTTTCACATTAATTAAATTGAAACAAGGCTGCTTTTGTCGAATTTGAAGATCAATCAAAGTTTTTTTTGTAGACTGAAAATACCTTTTTTGAAAAAGCAAATTGTTTTGCTCCTGCCTTTTTTGAACATTTGAGTTTGACTGAGACCGACTTGTTTGATCTATTTCTGGTGTTCAATTTCATTTCTAGATTAGTAAATAAAACCTCATAAATCATCGGTTTCTTGTTTCTATAGCTCCTATAGCTTTTCACTTTATGTGTTATGAAAGTCAAGTATGCGAAAGGGTACGAAATAGGCATTGATCTCACACTCTAGATTATACATCCAAAAATAAAAATTCTGAGATCATTTACTCACCCTAATATTAAACCTGTATGATATTCGAAAAACAAAATAACACCCAGAGTATAAATGGGTGTCAAAGTGAAGATATGTCTTTGATCAGGTTTTGCATTTCACACATTCAGACTTTCATATAGACACACCAACACTCTCACACACTTTAATCCAATTAAAAAAAGCACAATGATGACTATAAATTGAAAAAAAAAATATTCATCATGTTATCTGCAAATCAATATTTAATGCTAAAACAAATACATCAATCAGCCAATTTGAAAGAGCACATTCTCACATTCCTGGGAAGAGTGTAACACTATGTGGCTGTTTCATGCTTTTCTAGTGTGTGTGTGTGTGTGTTTGTAAATCTTTCCAGTTGTCCCTGCAGTGACTCTTGAAGTTCTCTGTGTCATGTAGCCAGCTTGGGTGTGTCCCACGGTGATGACATCAGTGGTGCAGCTCTGGTGGGGATATCAGCTTTTTGGGATGACGCCCCTCTTGCGCAAACACATCCCACTGCTGACCCGTCTTTCTTTTTTCTCCAAAAGTCTTATTCCCACTTTCCCGATGTCTTTCCCTCTCTGTCTCTTTGTTGCATCAGAATGTCTGCAGTGTAATCACCACCTGAAACACATGATGGGCCACAGGGAGAGGACGGTATCATTTTCAGCCGAGGTTTAGAAAGAAGATTAGAGGGTCAGGTCTGCAGCTGACTCCAAAATCACAGATTTGTTGTGTATAACAACACATTTTCACAAATAGGATGCCTTATAATGGAACTGTCACTTGATATATGGCTATCAGTCGCTTAGTGTTTGGAGAAGCTTATATCTGAGGGCAGTTGACAATTGATAACACACTCTTTATTTCATGTTTGTGTTTGAGCATTTTGTGAAGAAATGCTGCGTGACTCTATTCCACTGGTAAGACAGGATACGGCGTAGATGCCCAGATTCGACAACTTGTGAATATTGGATGGAAGTCCTGTCAGTCAGGTTGATTGACGGTCTGACAGTGCATTTGTTCTGAGAAAGGGATGGAATTACAGTCGAAGAAAGAGAGAGAGGATAAGAGACAGAGAGAGAGACTAGTTAGTTCTCCTGGCTATGCTGCATTAACTTTGCATTGCAAGTTCTTAGTAGAAAAAGTTATGAAAAATGGCAAAAGTTTTTTGGGGTTTGCTTACCATCTGCACAATACACATGAAAGCTTTGTTTGAAGGTTTCCTGCAGGGTCAGGGGCAGTAATTCTGAACGCTGCTATGAATGCTCTGCTGTGTTTTTGATTGTGGCAGTAGAAATTGGAGGTGAATATAAATTCATGCAGAGCATATGGAATGCCCATGCTGTTTTTGTGTTGGAAACGTGGGTGTGCATGTGCTAGAGCTGTAATGAAACAGTTTATGGCACTCATTATGAATGTACACTCATGCAGTTCAGATGTCATAAAGTCCTCTGTCTTTTATGGAAATTGTATATTTTATTGAGAGAAGCTGTGTTAGTCTTAGAGTAATTGGTCAGTATCATTAAATCTTTCAACAACTTGCATGTTTCAGACCAAATTTCAGGCCAAAATTAAACCGAAAACCAAATGTTTACTCCAGATTTTATTATTCAAATGCAAAAAATTTAAACCATTATTTAAGTTAGTTTATATTTATAGTATTAGTGTTGTTTTAGTGGCCTTGATAAACTATATTTTTTGTTAATATATTTTAAATTACGTTTTAATTTTGGTTAGTAATTTAGTATTATTAATTGGTTGTTTTTATCATTTGAAAAAAAAAAAGTTCTATCTTTGTCTCATCAGACCAGAGAGATTCCATTTAATGATTATGGAGGCCACTGTGCTCTTAGCAACCTTAAGTGCAGTAGAAATTTTTTTGTTACCTTTTTTGTGCCTTGCCACAATTCTGTCTCTGAGCTCTTCAGGCAGTTCCTTTGACCTCATGATCCTCATTTGCTCTGACATGCATTGTGAGCTGTAAGGTCTTATATAGACAGGTGTGTGGCTTTCCTAATCAAGTCCCATCAGTATAATCAAACACAGCTGGACTCAAATGAAGGTGTAGAACCATCTCAAGATTGATCAGAAGAAATGGTGTCACAGCAAAGGGTCTGAATACTTACGACCATGTGATATTTCACTTTTAGATTTTTACTAAATCTGCAAATATGTCAACAATTCTGTGTTTTTCTGACAATATGGGGTGCTGTGTGTACATTGAGAAAAAAAAATAACTTTAAGGGGGGTCTGAATAGGTTCCGTACACACTGTACATTCACTTCTTTTGGAGGTGAAGCTGAATCATGAACAGTTTTTTCTTAAGGCAGATTTTCAGCAAAACATACTTTCAGTAGGCAGTCTGGTGTACAATGATTTGTGTGACACAATAAATCCTAAACGACTGCTATGTTTATTATTACATCCAACAACAACAAAAGTTTCAAGATGTTTAATGTTTATTTACTGATTATCAAATAGGATGTCTTGCACCATACTCTATTGTTGTTCCCTGAAAGGAAATAATGTTGGGAAGATTACTTGCTGCAACTTTAGAATTATAAAATAGATGACTAAATCAAAGATATTATAAAAAATAGCTGTATAACAATTTATATCAATATCTTTAAACTTTTTGAAACCCTCCTTTTTTTTTTTTTTTTTAAGCCACAGGTGAATCCACAAAGATGGTGGACGAGATGGAGAGTTCTGTGGACTAAAACAGTCAGCTGGAGGAGGAAGGGAAGAACCTGAACCATAATGAAAAGAATATGATGACTGCCAAAACTGTACGAACACAAAATTGTGTGGACTCACAAAACAACCACAGGGGCTGAGGCTCCCGTTCGAAGGCTATTAAGACATCTCATCCAAGCCACCCTTAAGAAGCAGCAGCTCTCCTTTGAGATGAGCAGTATATAATGATGCTTGACCAGAAATACAATGGTGGCAATTCCCAGCAGAGCAGACAGAGCCAGAAGAACTAGAGTCTGAGGGTGTACTCACACTAGGCAAAGTTGCCGTGAACCGGGCCAGAGTGCGATTGTCCCCCCCTGGCGTGTACTCACATTATGATTTCTGCAAGCATGCCGGGGCACGCTTACGTCATTATAGTGCGGCGGTTTCAGGATAAACAGGAAGAGCGGCACTCTCGCTGGACGCGA
>JAUCMT010000032.1:7339942-7355417 GCA_032357475.1 Enteromius thamalakanensis
GTCTTATATAGACAGGTGTGTGGCTTTCCTAATCAAGTCCAATCAGTATAATCAAACACAGCTGGACTCAAATGAAGATGTAGAACCATCACAAGGATGATCAGAAGAAATGGACAGCACCTGAGTTAAATACATGAGTGCCACAATCCAGGGTCTGAATACTTAGGACCATGTGATATTTCAGTTTTTCTTTTTTAGTAAATCTGCAAAAATGTCAACAATTGTGTCAATATGGGGTGCTGTGTGTATATTAATGAGAAAAAAATGAACTTAAATGATTTTAGCAAATGGCTACAATATAACAAAGAGTGAAGAATTTAAGGAGATATGAATACTTTCCGTACCCACTGTATATATATATAATTAAAAATATTTTTAAAATAAATTTCAATAATTAGTTTTAGTTTATTTATTTTAGTTACTTTAGTATTTAAAGTTATAATAACCCACAGATTGTGGTTATGCTGCCTGACCGGCATATGGAGATTTATTTATATTTAATTGTATTTTTGCTACCTAAATCTTCATTGATGTCCATTGAAAAATGCAACCCTCTATGACTCCACAAGTGTGAGAGTGTTGTTTTGTTATGGGGACTGTGTAGGTCAGGGGTCAGCCTATGGAAGCGTGTATCAGTGTGTTTGGAAATGTCCACCTCAGCGGGAAAAAAGGTTTCAATCCCCTTAACACAGAAACTCCACTTCCTGCAGGAAGCCATCGAGGCCAGTTAGTGCCTCTGTCCACAAACTGTTTAATCTTCTCTTCCTGCTGCTCTGAACCGAAGAATCATGCTATGATTGAACTAAAAAACCTGAGTGATCTAGTATTGACGTGCATGATTTAGAAATACTTTGCTGTTGTGAAATATGTACAGTATAAGTATTACAGTATTCCTAGAAAAGAGGGGTGAATCATAAATTTGGCATAAAAGATGGTCTATCCGATGGCAGGGTTACATCAGAGTAGCCGGAATGCTACTAGTACTATGGCGAACTAACATCAGCTATAGATATAAATATATGTGTGTGTCTGTGTGTGTGTGTGTGTGTGAATGACACTTTTTCCGTCTTTGTGAGAACATTTGAGAAGACTCACTATTTAGGGGCTATTGAATCTTGTACAAAGTTCATTGAACTACAACACAGCTCATCTGCTTTCTAAATATTTCCTGTTTTTGAAAGAAATCTGGTTAAATGATCAGAAATAGAATGAGCAATATTGACGCAGACACTTCGGCAACAGAACTACTCATAACTTCCAGACACAATAGGTTGCCACATGAAATAATGCAAAATAAAATATTTAAAAAATAAATAGATCAAATAAAATAATGAGATAAAATCAGTAAAATTAAGTAATTTCATAAAATCTACAACTCAAACCAGATTTTTTTGTCCTGCACCACTCTTTAAAAACGCAATTAACTGTACAGTGATTGTGAGTGACTGCAGTAAGCTTAATCCAGGATCCATCTGCTTTCTGATGTTTTTTTAAATGTGAAGAGTTATACAGCGTCCATTGAATTAGGATAACGAGTCATTTTCATTGCTCCGCCATGTTTACTGAAGAGATTTGGAGGCTTGGAATCAATTAAGATTGGCTTTCCTCAAGTCTGCCTGCTTAACAGGACTCAGGCGGGGGGCCCACAGCTGTGAAACACAAGGACTCTCAACCCCCAACTTTTCCTGTGATTCTCCAAGCGTTCCTCTGGGTTTTTCCCTTTATTCACACCAGCCCTGATAAAAAAAAAAGTTCAGCACGTTATATTTTGGATGCTGTTCTCAGGCTTGGGTTGCTAATTTATTGTAGATATGATGTAAATTTCTTATAAACACCTGCACATTTACAGTACCAGACTTGCATGGCTTACTTTCTTCTGTGAACACAAGATATTTTGAGGAATGTCCAGTAGTAGTTTTGGACCCCATTGACTTTCATTGTATTTTGCATGGCTGCAGAATGAAGGTAGATAAGCATCAAAAAACAGCACTAACTAGCACAAACCTGGTCTTTTCAGAAGGGAATACAGTCCCCTAGAGAGTGGCAGTTTGACAAAAAACTGTTTAAAGACCCTTTTGGACCAAATGAAAAAAGGAAAAGGAAAAGAGAGAGCACAGGGAATCTGTATGTCATGGCTATTCAAAGGGTCCAAATGATTTGAATGCTCACTGCATGTGAATTACTAACATCTGTTCCTGAGTCATGTCACTGTTAAATATGTTAGACATAGTCAGTTGGCCTGAGATAAAACATTGAGAGGGAGCTCAAACTCTTTGAGTGATAAGAAAGTCCAGGGGTTACTGGTAACAGCCAATACTAAATCTAACTAGTGTCTGAATGGTGGCCGTACTGAAGGAGAGACGGATATGGGAGGACAAGCTCAGCTACAATAGTTCTTTTATTCTGGAGCCGTGGTGATTGACACAGACAGTTTTAGTTGAAACGCTCTTGCGACAGACAGTATAATAGATGCAAAATGAATGGCAAAGCAAACTGTCATGTGCCATAAAAACTGATCATCAAGAACGTTGTGAAACATTTCCTATTTCCATCCAGTGAAACCCGATCAGCTAATAAGAACAACTATCATAATAATTAAGGCGTGTCGCTTTCTAAATTAAAATAACTATTTAGCAAACGTTTGCATTCCGTATAAAAAGAACACGTATGTTAACAGGTAGCATTCTAATTTAGACTTTTAACTTCATAAAACAAAAATAGCTCCTTTTGTATAACATACTTCCTTTTCTATTACTAGAGAATCCTGCTGAAATACACAAGACCTTCCCTGAAACAAACATGTTGCTGTATGCACTTATGCCCCCTGTGCTATCAGAGATGCTAAGTTTTGAACTGAAAGCTGATAACACACTGAAAGGTCTCCCTACTCTTTAGCCTGAAAGACACGGTGTCCATGATTTCCAACGGGAATGTCAAGTTTGGACTTGTCTGATCAAAGAACAGTCCATTTTAAATGAGCCTTGGCCCACAGAATATGACAGTGCTTCTAGACCATGTTCCCGTACATGTATGACTTCCTTTTTGCATGATAGAGCTTTAGTTGGCATCTGTAAATGGCAAGACAGGTTGTGTTAACCGATGGTTTCTAAAAGTATTCCTGGGCCCATATAATGTCAATGATAAAGACATACCAATGAGTGATGCAGTGTCGTCTAAGGACCCAAATACCACAGGCATCCAACAAAGGTCTGTCTTCAGCCTTGTCCCTTACACACAGAGATTTCTCCAGTTTCTCTGAATCTTTTGGTGATGTTATGCATTGTAGATGATGAGATTTGCAAAGCTTTTGCAATTTAACATCGAGGAACATTGTTTTTAAAGTATTCTCAATCTTTTTACGCAGATTGGAGAGCCTCTGCCAGTTTTTACTTCTTCTCTCTTAGACATCCCTTTTGTACCTAATCATGTTACAGAGCTGATATCAATTAACTTAATTATTAGTAGGATGTTCTCCCAGCTGATTATTTTTAAACTTTCTTTTACTTTCAGCCCTTTTTGTTGCCCCCCTCTGCCAAATTGTTTTTGAGACCTGTAGCCACTTCAAATGTGAAATGTGCTCATTTAGTGGATAAAAGTGGAAGATTTCTCAGCTTAAACATTTGTTATGCTCTCAATAATCTATTGTGAATGAAATATTGGCTCATGTGATTTGAAAGTCTTTTAGTTTTCATTTTTTTAAAAACTTAATATGGCTAATATACGCAATATGCTTACGCTCCTCAAATTACTAGTATTTGTGCCATTCTTTAATGCTGCAAAAAGCATGACTTAAAGCAGATGCTAATTAGTGCAGATTGCGCTGGTCACTTTGGAAATGATCTGATTGCATCTGCGTTCTTGAATGCATCTGCATTTTTATGGAATTGCGCAGTAATGCAAAATTTTCCCTGTTTAGTAAATCTGACCCTGAATATCATAATGTATTTTCATTTGTAAAATGAATATTGCTTTTTTTTGCATTTGCACTATTAAAAGAATCGTGTGAACCTCCATGTGCCTGCAGAATATTTTTATAGCCCCACCGCATATTCGATTTCATTTGATAGTTGAAGCAAACCTGAACCGCTCACTTTGCTGCAGTGCGTTCAGTTTGCATGCTTGTGTTTTCACACCTCTAAACATAAGAGGAGCTGGTTTTCACACCCATAAATAACAGGAAGATTGTGAGGTATTTTGGTGGTTGAAAAGGAAGCTGCGCACTGCAACAGAGCAGCATGAGATGCAGTGACTCAGTGATGTTAACCTGTTCTAGCCGTTAGAAAGGACCGTGTCTGAAGTTCATTCCCAATTTGATGGAGATCTTACTTCTCGACCGTTAATGAAGTACATTCTGTAGGTGTGTAGTACAAACACAGCCACACCTGCCATACCTTGCCCCTTGCCCCAAATGTTCTTCGACCTGTGAATTACTAATGGCAACTGAAAATAATTTACAAATACTTTTTAAACCACACAGACAACTTTTTTGGTAGCTATCGCAGTGACATAGATCAAGTCACAGTACCTAACCACATGTCACAATCACTTCACACTTACCTTATGGAGTTTGTCCTTTCACCTATACTTATTTGATATGCCATTTTCAACCTTTTTGCCAATTCTACTTTTATTTCTTGTATTTTAAAATGTAATTTGTTTGTTTTTTGTAATTGTGACTATAGCTCCCAACTGAATAGTAATCATAACTAATATCTTATTTAACTTTTGCAATTGTAAAGTATACTTTGCAAAAGTGATTTTTTTTTCTTGTTACTTCCTATAATTTCCTGTCATTCAGACATGTATCACCCTTCTTAATTAATATCTTTGCATATAAGTCTTATATGAGACTTAGCAAAATAAATCTTTAAAAATTATAAAAAAAATATTTCTTTGTATTTTGCATGTGAAAATGTGAATGTATTTCTTGACTAAGCTGCATAACTCTGACTTTATTTCTTGTAATTTGAACATTCATTTCTCTTAATTGCATATTTTTATATTGCAGTGAGACTTCATATATTTATATAACAGTTACCTTATAATTGTCTAATACAAAAAATATTTCTTGCAATTTGACTTTACAGTATGTCTGCATTTGACATTATTTGCTGTAATTTTAACATTAATTTCTAGTCATTGCATTCTTACCTCGCCATTGAAACTTTAGATTGTACACTGAATTTTTTTACATCATAGTTGACGTTATACAGTATCTGATTTATCTCATGATAACCTTTGCTTTTCTCTTGTAAAAGTCAATAAACTTTTTTTTTCTTGCTGTCTTAGGACACTGTAGAAATGCTCACATACTGCACAGTTTTATGACTCCAACCTGTCAAAACTTGATACTTGCTCTTTGGGACTCTGATTCACCCTAGCCGAGGCAGCGTGCAGTGTTGTTTTTGTACGAGGCTCCATAGAAGAGCCCTCCCATGCCCTCCCCACCGGTTCCTCTTGTGGGCCAAAACACAGACGTCATCGATTTCTTCACAGACTGCTTTCAATCACATTGATCAGAAACGCATAGCCTCGTTGTTAGGATTTCAACTTGGTGACCCCTGTGACGGGAAAAAACAAACTGCGGTTGATGTTTTAGCTAATTACACCATGCAGAGAAAGACAAAACTTGTGGTCACCCACCCTGAGAAGATCTTTCTGTTCAGGGTGGCATCTTCTAGATATGCAGCGAGTGTGTACGTCTGGTGCATGTCTGAAAGTGAAAGAATTTCAGAGGACAGAGGGAAACAGAAAGAGAGAGAAGACAGGCGGGCAGGATGTACATCTGAGCTGAATTAGAGTGAGCTCATTGTGTACGGCGTAGGGTTTAATAGTGCGTTTGGAGAGGAACGCCCAGGCCCTGCTCCTCTCATTCCAGCACCACTGTGTCATCCCCATCCACCACACAGACACATGCAGAAACGCACACACTCCTGAAAAGACGGAGAGAAAGAGAGACCCCCGGAGCAAACATCAGGAAGACAGGAACTGCTGGACAGAGGAAGAGAGGGATCAGGGGTAGATTGAAGACAGGGCTCCTAGACGTAGATTATAAATTTAGGGTGAGCTATTTCTTTAAGATCCTGCACTATTTTAGCTCAAAGTACATTTGTGACAGAGACCAAGATCAATGACAAACTTGTCTAAATGTGGTCAGGCTCTCGGTGGAATAGATACAGTATAATGTTGAAGATAGACATTGTCTATAAAGTCAAAACAAAACATTATTTGTTATCAGGATTTTATCCGTTGGGTAACTAATAGGATCTTGTGAAGTTGTCATTCTTTGGATTTATATGTGTGATTCATTCACAACAAATGCTCCATTATACACTTCAAACCAAGTTATGTTTTTTTTGGTTCTTCACTCAGGGATAATAAGAGGTTTGTAGACTGTGTTTGCAAACTTTCTGCAAACTGGTGAGCAGTTTCAAACCATTAAAACCAACTCCAACCAAGCTTTGGCCAGATTTTGGCATCACGTCCATTTCTTCTTTGAGTTTGCTTGAAGTATAATAGGACTTTAAGACAAAAATCTTCTACAAGGAAAACAAATAGTGCCTATTTTATATTATGTTCACTTTGTGCTTATGAAAGCCTGTTCACACCAAAAACTATAACTATAAACTATAAATAACTATAAATGATTATTAAAATGTTATAGTAATTATACTTATCATCCAGGGCCTGGTGTGGAATTAAACTCTTTAATACACTCAGCAACAAAGAGGATTTTCTAACTTGAACTTTGGTCCACACGAGACAGGCTGTCTTGTCACAATGAATGGTTTAAAAGGCTATTACATGTCTTTTGCATTTCCATGGCTAAAAGCATTATCGATTAGCCACGGGAAGGATTCGAATCAGCGTGATGAATTGACAGACAGGTGGGGGCGGAGCCAGAAACCTCCCTGGGTCAGTCAGAGAGCTTCTCAGCATAGTTTCAGTCACGGGAAGAAACAACTGGCTGGCCGTGAGCCAAACCACTCATTCTGTTTGTCTGTCTCTCTCTCTCTCTTTCCCTCTCACACACTCTTTCTCTCTCAGCCGGCAGCGATGAGAGATGTATCCATGCATAATTGGGGCTTTGTGGTGAGCTGTGCCATGCTTGCTAGCCCCGAGGTATTCCAGGATAAGTCTCTCGCCGTTGTTCTCATTGACAGGCCTCGACTTTACATGGACCTTAAGTCTATGTCACCGCAGCCTGTCATGAAGTCCCTCCTCCGTACGGTGCTATTTCATCGCCCCATCCCCAACGGTCTTTAATGAGACTCAGGCTCCCTCACGGCCCTTCTCAGTTTGATTTATTTGATCAGATTCATATGATTCTACCCACTCTGCAGTCCTTGGGCCCGTGGCAAGCCCGCTCTCTCTCTCTCTCTCGGAGTGTGATTAAAGTGGTAAATCAGGGGCAGGTCCTGTGCTGTGTTTACTCGGAGCGCCAGGCAGCTGCAAGCTGTTTGGCCTCTCTCTGTTTCTCCCGCTGTTTAGGCCCATTGCCATGGAGACCGCACCACCGTCTCCCAGCGGCTGGAACCATGCCCCGGGCTGTTTTGGTTACATTCACACAGCGAATTTATAAAAAAAAAAAAAAAGAGAGAGAAACGTTTTTGCACCATCGCTGCTGCAGTGTCTGCTCAAGTTAGTGTGGTGCAATGAGTAAGAGAGAAAGAGAGAACATGGTATTCAGAGAGAGCGAGAGAGATGGTGAGACTTAAAAAGAGAGATAGATTGGGGGGTGCTAGAAGCCAAGAGCATTACATCATTGCTGGAGTGGAGTCAGAAGGGAAGGATATGAGTCAGTGGGCTGACTGTGCCTGGCTCTCTCTCTTGCTCTCTTTTTGGCTCTCGTCTCAGTAGTCAAGAGGTAGTCAAGTCTCTTATGCCGAAGTCACTTTAGTTGGCCATGTAGAGATGAATGTATGTGCTTATGGCTTCATTTAAACAACTTTGTCTCCAACTTACTATGATTATGAAATATTATGTTTATACTGTGTTTAGGACAGCTGTGCAAAGCCTGCATGAATGTACTGAAAAGGTTGAATTATGTGTAGAATCTGAAAAGTCAATATGATTATACCTATACTCATGATGAAATATTATGTTTCTTGATTACGTGTAGAATTTAACGTTTTCAAGAATTTGTCAGATTCCTCATAGATTAAAAATGAGTTGTGTGTCACTATACAGAATTGCAAAAAGATTCATTCAGAATATTTTAGAATGTTGTCTTTTGAAATGCATTCTAGAATGCTTTGAATGTCATTAGGGAAACTCACTTCAAGAATCCTAAAAGTCAATCTAGTGTTTTTCTACAACCTAAAATATTGAAATGTCAATAGCCGAAACAATGCCTTATTTAAGAATGACTGCTCCTAGTGTTTGTGTGTATTATCAAATTCTAGTAATTGTATGTTCCAGAATTGAGTAAATATTGCTCTTAAGTATTTTACATAGTTTACTAATAGCATTAAGTTATGTTATGCAATTAGTAAACTTATTGGTATTTACACAATAATTTCAAAAGAGCATATCAATTTTGTGCATACATGTAGATCAGCCACAGAACACTTTACACTCACATTGGTGCTTTTATTGATCATTTTCACGTGACATCACACCTTTATAGAAAGGCCCCCCTGGCGGTCAAAACAAAGCTTTACTCCACTGACCGCCAGTTATATTCAGGCAGTTTACATTAAACATAGGTATTAATAGGTAATATTCAGTTAACACCTTATTGATAATGTATATCAAAAGATTATAAACACTACTAAGTAAACGTTCACGTTAAGTGCTTTCCCTAAACACTGAATAATTGAGCAAACTGCGCTCATATCCCGGCGTTATCTACTTTTCTATGTGAGCTACGCATCATTGTACTTAAAACATACTTTTTAAAAAAATATTAAGGCACTTGAGGTGTTTTTACCACATTTTTTCACACTCTTTAGTGATTGAAATATTGCCGCGAGAGCTTAATATATATTGCAAATGGTCAAAAATTACATTTTGTTCACATATCTTTGTTTTATTGTTTTCAGAGGTGATCTAAATATTTGAGAAATATTTCTGTCAAACAATGGGCTGTCAAACAGATGGAAAATTGATAGACTGCAGGGCTGCAGTTCTATGGATGTTTTTCCCTCCAGGTGTTCCGGTCATGTGACTGAAAACTATGGATGGGATTGCAATTCTTTAATATTTCCCTTGTTTAGTAAATCTCATCCTACATCTTCTAAAAGTCTTCAATATTTTCTAGAATATGTCTATGTAAAACCTGCTAGAATGATTCCCTGCAATATTAAACTATAATGCATTAAAATGTCACTTGCCTGAAATGCTTCTAAATCGTCTAAAATCCTTTAGTAGTTAAACTTTCGATAACCACAAAATCAGTCTTAAGTAGCATGGGCATATTTGTAGCAATAACCAATGGATCAAAATGATTTCTTTAATGCCAAAAACCACTGGGATATTAAGTAAAGATCATGTGCTATGAAGATATTTTGTAAATTTCCTACTGTAAATATATCAAAACTTAAGTAAAATGCATTGCAAAGAACTTCATTTGGACAACTTTAAAGGTGATTTGAACACTCAGATTCCAGACTCTCAAATAGTTGTATCTCGGCCAAATATTTTCCTACCATACATCAATGGAAATCTCATTTATTCAGCCTCCAAGTGATGTATAAAAAATGGCCCCTTTTGACTGGTTTTGTGGTCCATGGTCACATTACTAGAACTCAGTCCAATCATCTTCAATTCTTCAAGATTTTTTCTTTATGATTTTATCAGTTTAGAATCTCACAGAATTCTCTTAAACACAAACTGAACGAATTTCTGAGGAAACCATTCTCAAAACGGTTATTGTGTAAATGATTGCATTAAACTATGTGAAAATGTCCATACAGTAAAGTCGTTTCAAACTTATTTAAACAGAATTCTGTATGGGTTTCCTGAGTAAGGCCCACTGTATTCTGCAGAATGCGTTCTGCATTTTTCTAAATCCTTGGAAAAAGTCCCCTTTATTTACCCTGTGATGTTATAACCCTATAAGCAAAGAGAGGATAGGGTAACATCTTAAACTCTCCAAGACTTGAGGCTCTCTAGGAAGATCAGTGGAATTGGTGTCTTTTAGCTAAGAGAGAATGATAGTGGAGGCTCCTGCTAAAATTGAGAGAGAGAAAAGAGAAAAGACAGCGAGGAATAGAAAGGGAGGAGTGATGTCATGTTGGAACAGGGAGACAGTGTCTGTAATGTGAGAGGAGAGGGTCAGGATTGCACTGTGTGTGTGTGCGTGTGTTTTTGAGTGTGTACATATGCCCACCCCTCACCCTCCGGGGGTCTTATTATCCCCTCTGAAATGACAGCCTGTCATTAATACAAAATATACACAGTAGACCATACAAACACTCTAACACATACAGACCGTCATGCTCTTGATGTATACCCACAAGAGCAGTAATTCTGGGAGTATGGAAAGTTTTTGTCTTATGATATTTTGCCCTTTCCTAACAGGTTTATTCTTTATTCTCTGTTGACACACACTTTTTCTTCCTCTCTTGCTGAGGAGCAGGTGACTGAGTTTGACAGGGAACCTGTACAGCGTCTAAAGCGTCTTTCTTCCCGTTGGCCAGATTGAGCTCTTAATTAGGACCGTTTCCTGTTCGCTGAGTTTTAATGTGCAGCAGGACTGGCCCGTAGAGAGTTGCCCTGCTCTCTATTTCTCTGTTTCCCACTCTTTTTTCCTTCACCTCCGGTAACAAGCCAAGACTATTTTTTCTTCAGCCTGTGTTGGGTGGTTCAGAGCTGAGCTGTGGCTGTTCTCTACCACAATAATGTAAATCCTTTGAATATCCTTTTTTTATCATCTAAAATTTATTTTACATCAGAAAACAAAAGAAAACAAGATCAGGCTGCCTCTGAATATGCATACAGTACTTCCTTTTAGTGTGTGAAAAGAGTAGTAAGTCTGATTTTGAAACAACATTGTGATTAGCCAATCAGATTTGAAGAGCCAGTTTATAGTTTTTGTGAAGTTTAGGCTTACAATCAGTGTTTGGTGCGTGCACAGCAGTGTCATTCATCCATTATAAAATCTGATTTTAGGCATTACTCATGGGTAAGGTTAGGTTTAGGTGTAGCGATTTAGTCGAGACCAGACCATATTTTTGGATTAAAATGTTGTTTCAGGGCCAGCAAAATATGTTGACCCAGGAACACATGGAACTCAGCAAAATCAGGACGTGCATTCATGAAACTGTGTGCAAAAAGTACCTGAATTACTTACTAATTTTGGTGGGATTTTAAAGTGTGTGTCCAATAGACTCACAATACTGTGGGAGAAGAGTTGTGATGACACAAGATAAAAAAAAATTAAAGCATGATAAATATAGTATGTGTGGATTACGTTCATACTACACACATTTTACCTAAATAGAATGTTGTCACAAAGCGAATACTTTTGTAAGGAAGTATTTTGAATGCAGTTTTGGTATTTACTGGCGGTTAATGAGTGCAGGTTTTGTGATATTAGCGGAATGCTAATGTCATTAGCTTTTAACTTTTTTTGCTAAATATATTAGGTCAAAGCAAAAGTTTGCTGCAAAATTAAGCTGGTTTATGCTGGTCATTTGCTACTTTTTGCTGGTCCTTTGCTGGTCTAAGCTGGTCCAAGCTGGCCTTTTGCCAGCAAATGACCAGCAAACCAGCATAAACCAGCAAAGGGCATTTTAAACCAGCATCAAAACTACTAGCATATGCAGTTTTTTTCAACATGGCACTACAATGAAAGTGAATAAAATTGAAGCTTGCAAGCTTAAAACATGACAAAATGTCCAAAAAAGGTAGCACTTTGAATGCACTATTTCAAGTATTAAGATGTTTTTGAGAAACCTGTTGTGACATCTTGACACTGCATACATTAACATTTGTAAACGCAAGTATGTGTATTAATGTCATTTTGCCAAGTAAGACATGATCCTGGATCAACATTACTGTCCAAAAATATAAACTTATCCCAATCCTTACCCTTTAACCTACCCCTACCCAAAATCTACGACAGATATTTCCAGAAAAGCTATTCCTCAATTTTGATTGGTTGATTAGAATGTTGTTCCAGGATCAACAAGGATGTTGATCCAGTAACATCTTGTACTTGGCGAAATCACGCTGACCACTGAGGTCTATATTTATAGAAAATAATATCAGTTTGGGTCTGTTCCTCACACAAAGCTATCAGCATCTTTTTTTACAAACATGAGGAAATAGATATTTATAGTAGTTTATTGTTGGTTTTTGTCAATGTTGGTGCTTGAATGCCTAACTTAACAAGTAGTTTTCACAATAAAGTGAGATTTATTTAGGGGCGAACTGTTCCTTTAAAATATGAGCCAAATCTCAGTTGGGTGTGTATAAGTGTGTGTTTCAGAGATGTAAGGTTGTTAAGCATGTGATGGATTGGAGTGTTAGACACAAATGACAATATGTCAGAATGTTAATGACCGTATGTGCTTGCATGTGTGTGTGTGTGTGTGTGTATGCGTACACAGTAATCATGCAGTGTAAATGCTGCTATTTAGACCGGATAAATACAGGTATTTGTTCAGGTGGGGACCCCCTCCTTTCCCTTTCAGCTGTCCGTCAGCTCTCCAATCAGACCGAAATAATGCTTGTCATCTGAGGCTAAAGGTTATTCAGACAAGCTGCGTTTCTCCACACTGTGTGGTAGTCCAAATCTAAACGTGGTATAATGGTGAAGTTAGTGAGTGCTATATTTGACACATTCTGCCTAAATATCAGTGCGGTCAGGGGAAGTGGAGTACTGGCAGCTTCTTGCCAACACTGAAAGGAAGTTCTGTGGTTGGTGTGTAGAAACTACATATTGTGTGCCACACCTGAGGTTCTATTTAGAGGTTCTCGTATGTTTGGGGACTTCACTAACTATGAGAGAGATTTGTGACAGGCTGACATGTCGAATTCATCTCTCCATATTGTTGGATTTATCTACACCCACACTTTTATTGAGGAAGGAAGGGTTGATCAGCCTTAAGACTAGAGCCAGCAAACCTCCATTGAGAGCTTCCAGAAGAATGTCCCTTGCTGGGAAAGCCATTCTGCCTCTCTGTGCATGCCTGGATGCTTCTTAAAGGGATAGTTCACCCAAAAATTTGCATTCTGTTATAAGGATGAATGACATGCCGCTAAGGTCAGTAAGTGTCTTAAAATATCAGATTATAAATGTTAGTGCCTTTTATGTAAAATAAAAGGAGTTGATAACATAACAATATTCAATTATGCTCATACATGTATTTTTTGTTCTTACACAGTGATTACACTAAAATTAGTTTTTGGAGATGTTTTTAGGATGCAAACATTTATTGAAAATGGCATATGAACATTAAGAGTGCATTTCTCAGAACCTGGCATATGTTATTTTGGTCCAGTTCTCGCTATTAACTACGACTTTTTGCTTATTATGTGGTGCTTATTATTAGTTAATAAAGTAGTTGTTATTGGGTTTAGGGATCTAGAATGTGGTAATACAGAATTTTTCATAGTCATGCTAATAAGCAACTAGTTAACAATGGGAACTGGTCCCTGTTGTTATTATTATTATTTTTAACGGATTACAATCTATTTCGATTTTGGACATTCTGCTTAAATATCTCCTAAACTTACAACCTGAGGATGACTCAATTTGAACAGATTTGTCATTTTTCCATAAACTATACATTAACGTAAGACTGAATGAGGCACTGAAAATTCTTAGGAACTATGACAAAAATAAAAAGAGAACTAAATTCACCGCAAACATGGTATGGTTTCCTAATAACAGCAAATGGGTATTTCTGACAGCATTTTTCTTCTGAACTTCAATCTGATGAAACCAGTTAATCTCCCTTTTCCTTCATTTTTCTTTCTCTTTTGTTTCTCTTTTGTTAGGCCAGTGCCTGGTTCCCTCTCCTCGTTGTTGCACCTGAGGAACAGACAGCGACAGCCACTACCGGCCTCCATGCCTGGCACTTTGCCTGACCCGACTATGCAAGGATCGTCTGCTGTTCTGATGCCTGTGAGATCATAAATAAACCCACAAACACACACAATGCATTTACACTTCCCAGTCATGGTTTCCTGATGCCTCTGACAACCGAAACGCATTAATACGCAGACAAACTCATCTTTCATAGACCAATCTCATGCTTTTCTCAGCGGCCTGCTTTAAATTAATGCCTTTTCCAGGGCTGTGACCCATATCCGTGGCTGCCTTATCAGAAAGCCCATCAGCAGAGGTGTAATTTTCTACCAATGCTCAATCTGGTTTAATTCTATTTCAGATATGTCAATAGGAACCTGAATGTGTGTGTGTGTGTGTGTCCGCCCATATCAGGGTTCTAATGACATGACACATGTTCTCATTGTAACATAAGCCAGTCCATGTTGGCTATGGAGGTAAAAGCACAGAGTTGATTAAATTAAACTAGGATTTTTTTTTTCAATCTCGATTGACATCCCAGGAAAGGGGTGCTGGGTGGGGTGATATTTTTAAACCAAATATTCCTCCAATAATTACAGCGGACTGCTGCGCTTTC
The DNA here is from genome assembly GCA_032357475.1 of Enteromius thamalakanensis. Taxonomy (NCBI): domain Eukaryota; kingdom Metazoa; phylum Chordata; class Actinopteri; order Cypriniformes; family Cyprinidae; genus Enteromius; species Enteromius thamalakanensis. Next base: position 7,354,540 of record JAUCMT010000032.1, read on the forward strand.
ACCCTGCTAGGTCATCAGGGGGTTGGGAGGGGGGGTCGGAGGGAGATCTTGGGTTTTAGTAACAGGACCCCCAGTCTCTCTCAGTCTCACATACACACATTGAAAGTACCATTTTACAGTTTCTCTCACCTTAAACTGAGTGTAAATCAGCGGAACGTGCTTTGTATGAGTGCAAACATCTAAAACCTCAATTTCAGTCTTCGTGCACGTTTAATTGAGACTTTCTGAATTAAGACATTCTGTCTTTCTCACAGAACTGAGTTTATGGTCTTGTTAATAGCCCTATTTTAAGCTTCACACTTCTGCAGTATTCAGCTTCCTCTCTTAGCTTGTCTTTGACTGCTGCTTTTCCCGCAGAGTTGTGGAATATGTATAGATAAACACAAACACACACACAAACACACATTAGGTTTCAGTGAATTTTGGGGACTTTCTATGTATTTCTAAAATATTTTCTATCCCCTAACCATTAAAGAAAACCTTTTTACACTTTCAGATAAACATCATTTACTATTTTCACAGGCCAGTCCCCACAACGTTAAAAATTTCACACACTGTTTAGCATAAACACACAAACACAAAAACACACACATATTCATATTTAATTTTCTGTCTACATAAGACTTTATAAGACAAACCTTTGCTTATAAAGCCTTTAAAAAATACTACAGCATGGCCCTAAATAAAAATATATTTTTAAAATATAAAAAACATTTACACTAAATAATATATATATATATATATATATATATATATATATATATATATTACGACGGAGCTTTAGTGCCACCCAAAAAAAAAAATCTAAAACTACGAGAATAAAGTCGTAATGTTACGAGATTAAAGTTGAAATACTACAAGAAAAAGGTCGTAATGTT
>JAUCMT010000032.1:7355517-7368017 GCA_032357475.1 Enteromius thamalakanensis
GTTTTAGATTTTTTTTTTTTTTTTTGGGTGGCACTAAAGCTCCGTCGTAATATATATATATATATATATATATATATATATATAAATATATTTTGAGATTTCTAAATAAAATATATTACAACAAACTGACCCTAAACCTAATATAATTTCTAAAATTAAAAATTTCTAGTTTCTAAATTTCTAAAACCTTATTATTAAACATTTTTTCCACATTTAATAAACTTAATTAACTTCATAAATTTTTTAGCAAATTCATCTCTAAAGTAAAGCAAATTATTTTAAAAAAATCCTTATAAAACACATCACATTATTATTATTATTCATATTTTAATAAATGTAATACATTTTATACATAAAAATGAATTCGGATATTTATAAACACATTTTACAAATGAAAACATGCAATATAGAATGTTTCTATTTTGCTTCGAGAGAATATTTAATCATTTAACTAGTAACTGAATGTTTAGGACTATACGTATTTACAAAGTAGCTTGCTCGTTAATTTTGTTTTAAGTTGTTCCAAGCATTAATGTATTTGATTCTGAAGTATTATGTTACTTATGTTATTATGTTATTTTTGTGGGTACAGATGGAGAGGCAAATGTCTATGGCCTCCAACATGATGGGCATGCAAGGTCCCGCCCACAACAGCTCATGCTCCTCCCCTCACGTCCCTTCCATGCACTCAGAAGCAAAGCTGGTGAGTCAGTCTCTCTCACACACACACACACTCTTGCATATTTTCCTACTTGCCTACCCTGTTTGATTTGATTTAAGTTCATTTTTATCTTCTGTTATTGTTACAGAACTAGTCACCCGCGTAAGATACACAAAACTTGCACGTATAAGCACAGAAAAAACTTTTCCTTCTCTCTCTTTCTGTCACTCAAATACACGCATGCACACACACACATAGACACACTCGTGTCTTTCTATTTTTTACTGCATGCCTGCTTGTCCGATGGATATCTTGATGCTCTGAACATACACTTGTGCCTCTGCTGCTTGTTAGCACTAGTTCAGTGCTGGTGATCTCATCAGAAACAAAGCAGCCAGTCAGAGACCGAGAGAATGAGAGAAAAAACGAAACAGACTGGTGGAGAAAGCAGGAAGGAGGGTTTAGTAGTTTTCTGTAGGAATGGAAAGAATACGTTTTTTTTTTGTTTTTTTTTAAGATTTATTTTTGCCATTTTTTAGGCTTTATTGTGCTAGGACAGATCAGTATTGACAGAAAAGAGAAAAAGAGGGGGCGGAATCGGTACTCGAGTCGGGATTCGAACAGCGGACGCCCAAGTGCACTGCCCACAAGTCTATTGGCGTCGACAGGAATACGTTTTTGACATATTTCATCAATATGCACCAATGAAAAACTGATTTATAGCTCTCTATGAGCTAAACTTACAGCAAGTTACTAAGATATGACTTCTAAAAAATAAATACTAAATACTGAAAATAATGCACCATTTTGAATATTCTGTCATTATTTACTTACATTAATGTCATTACAATCCCTTTGTTTCTTTCCTGTGTCACAAATAAAGATATTTTAAGAACCCTCTGGCTGTTTTTCTATGCCAAAAAGGTGCCTTTTTACTTATTAACTTAAAAAAACACTGTGAAATTGATGTTGTTTATATATAATATAACCATAATCAAAATATAGCATAAAACCATGAATGTAGGTTACATAAGTGATAACAAAAAAGTAAAGGAAAAGAAAAAAGAAAGAAAGATGAAGAAACATTTTTAAAGAAAAAGTTGTCACAGGGAATTCTGGGAAGGTACTTTCAAATGTGTAGTCTTTCCCTGAGATAATTTTTTAGTTTTTCATCTTCAAAAATAAAAAAGTTTATTCAAGTAAAATTACATTAAATGTCTAATTAGATATATTTTTTTAAATTATAGATTATATAATCTACCAATCATCATTTGCTGCCCGATGCACAAGACATTACTCTGTGTTAAGTCTAAAATTAAAAATGTTATTTGCTGAAAATAACCCATGCATTTATTTACATTCAAATAAGACTCTTCAAGGCTTTTTTTTGGTCATCACTATTGAAGCCTGACAGCCTTCGTATCTTTGTATATGGTAATAACATCTAGTACTTTTTTGTTCCGCTATGAAAATGTTTAAAGCCGCATAATGATGAGTAAATTATGACAGAAGTTATATTTTTGTGCGAACTCTTCCAGGACCGTTACATCCGTCTGCCAGGATTTGTACAGTTACCAAAGATCCCGTTTAAGTATACGGCTGCTCACACGTTTTAGCTGAGCTTCACAGCGGTGGCAAGAGGATCAGGAAGACCGATTTGGTAATTAGATTAAAATCCACTAATTATACCATGTAATAATCCGGTATTTGTGGATTTGGAATCAGACTCTGGAAGTTAATTATTTTGCTCTGAGAAAAAGGGGAGCGCAGACATTTCAAGGAAGGAGGAGACTGAAAAACAATACAGGATAAAAGACCAAAAGAGACAGAGAGAGAGTGTCTGTACGTCAAAGCATGAGTGATGTTTCTGATGGTGGAAAGAGCGTTCGAAGAGCACTTAACTCTCTCTCCTTCTCTCCATTCCGCTGGAGATTGATCGCCATGTGTATTTTTTAATCCTTTCGTTTGTTGCTATGGTAACGGGCAGGGGGGAGCATAATATTACTTTAATGTGCAGTCTTATCTGTCCTCTGGCTGGACTCCAGGCACATCCCCCCTCTCTCTGCCTCGCTCTCGGCCCTGATTGTAATTGAATTATAAATTCCTTTTTTTTTCTTTTGCTCTGACACATGAAACCATTTGTTTTAAGCTTTCAAAAGTCACTAAAACAATCTTATAGGAAGAATTAAACAAAGGTCACCACGCCTTTGGATGCTGGATAATTCAATTATCTGTAAGAATGCAAATATATAACAACAGGGAAAAAATGCACTTCAAATTAAATCCTAAAGCGATGAAAAGCTGCCTGCATCTAGAGTCTTCTAACAGTCACTCCACAAAATATAATATAAAGAATTATAAAACAATAATTTTTAATAATAGTACTAAAGAAAGTTTATGTATTATGCTATTATGCATGAAAAGCAATGTGTAAGGTCTTAAAAAATAGCATTTAACTGTGTGTGTGTGTGTGTGTATGTGTGTGTGTTAATTTATGTATATATGTATATATATATATATATATATATATATATAAACAAATACATTCACACCCACACACACCCAGTTAACACACACTATTTTTTACTTGTACTGTGGGTAGTTGATACATGAATGTATCCTATAATGTGACGTAAAAATGTAAAAAAATACAAATAATAATAATAACCTCTTACATTGAATATAAACCTCTTTCATGCTTTTTGTAACTCTAAGAATTAAGATACATATTTCTCATAATTTGTATGTTGCATTTTTTTTCTACATTTTTGCTTTTACACCATAGGACACCATATTATTAATTGTCAGAGACCCATATATATACTGTAAAATGTTTTTGTTGTTGTTGTTTTTTTAAAACCTTATATACTGTTTTTCATTGTTTTTCATTGTTGTTGTTGTTGTTGTTTTTTTGAGACCTTATATATTGTTTTTCATGTAAAAGTAACATGTATTCCATGTATCAAATTTTAATATTTAAATATATATATAGTTTTATTCATACTACAGTATAAGACTTTTTTTTTGTTAATTTTTTTTTACATGTTTTTTAGCTACATTTTACAAAATGACAAAATAAAAATGAAGATGGTTCTCTGAAAACAAGTCTAAATAATTGACATAGTTTTGCTTCTCTTTAGACATGTTACTATATAACAACACACTTTTTTTTTTTAAGCGCAAGATTTTTATTTATTTTTTTTGTGAAAACTGTGGTATCTGCGGTTGCTTGGCATTGCTATCAGTTGACCTGTTCTGCGGTGATCAGAGCCATATGTCCCCCACACGGCCAGGCCCGGCCCAGCCCAGCCCAGCCCTGCCCGGCCCAGCACAACCCCAATGTGAAACTCCAGCCCTAATCTCATTATACAGAGATGTTGACTTATTCCAAATGGGAAATATCTCCCCCCTGCTGTAACCTCATACCCAGCCCTCAGCCACAAGAGAGAGAGGGTCGAACTAGAGAACATGAAGAAAGCGAGAGACAGAGGAAAGTGGAAGTCTGTGTATGTGAGAAAGACAGTGAGAGAGTGTGTGAGCCGATAGTATGTTAGACGGTGGATCGGTGTGCATATGTGGGTGTGTGTGTGTGGGTGGGTGTGTGTCTGTGCTCTTTGGCCGATGAAGCCAAATTGATTTTGTGGTGGGCCAGGGGGTCTCCGGTGAAAAAAAAACCTGCTAAAAGTGCTTTGGTTCCCACGGGACTGCATTCAGATCATCACACACACACACACACACACAGAGTGCAGTGCTGTCTTCGTACTCTGTGGTTAAGGTGTCATTTATCTCAGGCCAGATGTGGATGAGCAGGCTCTTGTGTTTGTGGCTGTTTTGCTCTTGGGCCGTGCAGCAGAATATTTATTATTAATGAAGTCACTGATTATGCGTTTCAGATATCCAGTTGTTCGATGTGCTGGGCAGATATATTTGTTAGAGTGGGAGTGAATTACAGTACAATCCTCTCTCTATTTACTCTATTATGATATATTTTCACGGACGTATGCTCATAACCAAACAGCACATGTGCTCTGTGCCCGGTCATTTTGTTTTTCCTCCACATGCTGTGTTTTGATACATCTGGTGTCTGTAGAAAAGGAAGCACAAACGCTCTTATCAGAGAGAGGAAAAGGGCTGTGTATGTGCCAGCTGAACCCTGTCAAAGTCAGCGCGGATCCTCTTTCAGTTCCACCACTGTTTTGGCATGTGCAGGCTTTCGAGAGAAAAGTCCCTATGAGTTTCTTTGGCAGTTACACACTGTATACAGCTTACAGCTTCCTTTGAAACATTAGCATGTAAATATTTGCTAAGAGCTGTAAATAATGTAATAAAAGGATCTGTGAGACTGAAAACAAGAATATAATTTTTTTTTTATTTAGTGACTTTTTCTTGTTTTTTAGATTCATTTTAATAGATTATTGAACATAAGCATAAGCATAATTGAACAAAATAAGTTTTAACAAAACTGCTTAATTCCAGTAAAAGCTCATTTTGAAATGTAATATTTGCATGCGAAAAAGTGTGCAAAAACTTGATTGAAATCTACCTTAAAAGCAAATTAAAACATAAAAAAATGAAACTATATTTAGATGTTTACATTATTAAAAAAATAAATGTATTTTGTAAGATTTTTCTCACTTGTTTTAAATATAAATTCCACCAAATGTATAATTAAAAAAATAAATAAAAAAAAAGGCATTCTGCATATGTGCATGAACATAAATTTATACAAATTACAAAATAACCTGTGAAATGCATTGAGTTTAATATTTGCGAGGGAATTTCCTTATAGCTGCTTCACGCAAGTTCTTGAACATCTACGACTTCTGCTTGGAATGTTAGTCTCACTATTCATGCCAGTGACAGTTAAAAACAATCTGTGGTTCTTTGTTTTATCATGTGTAATTATCCGTTGTTTACATTGTTACTAAGGATGATAAATTTGTCACTAAGCGTCCGACTAGGTGGTGAGCTTTTTTTATGAGATAAACAATACTATATGTTCCTGCTCTGTTTCTCTGGGGCCCATGTGCTGGCACACATCGCACAGATGACATAATCCTTGGCATGCTCTAAATGTGCTCGTTTTTTTTACTTCAGCAGTGGAAAAAAAGGAACCTTTCTTAAAGAAACATTTCACCGAGGGATACAGCTATCAAAGTGATGTAAAGTTTTTTATGTGAGGCTTATGTAATCATACCCTCATTCATCCACAACCGAATGCAAAGGTATTCAGATGCAGACATACTTGAAGCAAAAAGTTATATTTTGTATTATTGTTGCAGGGGTACTCTCTTTTGTGTGTGTGTGTGTGTGGTTTTGCTTATAATTATACAATTTTAACTATAGTTAACAATTAGTTAAATGTTTTTCAGCAGAAAAATTAAGATTTTTTTTTTTTTTACATATGATTCTTTGCAAACTATTTATTTCTATTTTAGTAAATATAATGTGAAGTAGGCACAATACATTTTTTGCAGCAATTGTTATGCATGTGCTTTTATCTTTTATAAAGCTGGTTTAACTTAAAAATTCTTTTAATTTCTTTTTTTAATTATCAAGTACAAGTAGACTCTTTTGTGTGTGTGGTTTTGCTTATAATTATACATTTAAATTATTTCTTTTGTAATTAGTATCACGTGTTGCTTTTTCTGAATCAATTAATGTATTCATAAATATATTAGAAATATGATTCATGCATACAATGACTTGAATACACGTCTGCTACGATGAGTGTATTAAATTAAAACAAAAATATTGTTTAAGTAGTCACAAATAGCCTTATATTTTAGTGATACAACTGTCCTGAAATTAAAACGATATCTTTAAAAAAAATAGTTTTATTTATTAAAATAGGATTTTTTTTATTATTATTATTTCTTAGAAAAAAAGTGGTTTATATTTGATGAATTTGTATTTTTATGCTGGATTGCTTGATAAAACATGTCTTTTTACAAAGAGTACATTTCCAAGAACTTGACATGTTAAAAAAAAGAATTATAATATTTTTGATGTGGATACCCTTTCAAGTAAATTAAATACATTTGTCAAATATTGAAAAAGAATGATTTTTAGAGTACTTTTTACATGAAAATACATCTTTAGTCTTTCTACTTTAAATTTACATTTAATGTGATGTTACTTGCCACTTACAGTATTTGTAACTTTATCGAAAACTGCGTTTCTGCATTTTTTTTCAGCATACATATGAATTATGTCTATATGGAAACTGTAATATCTTGTGCTGTAAATGTGGGATATACAATTATGTAACTTCAATTTAAATCTCACATGTAATTCCAGGCCAGTTTCAATGACTCAGAATTTCTGCTTGATTGAATTATGTCATTTCATCAGATGGAGGTCACATTAAGTTACGAGCCCTTTACTGAAGAGACACCTGCAGCTGGTGCACAGGTTGTGTGTGAAGCTCTGTTTGCACAACGACTATCTAAATCCATGTTTTGTAAGCAACATCTGTATGAATGGTGGCATTGTTGGGGGATGATGTCATATGAGAGGGGTGATGAGCTAATGCACAGCTGAAAGCAGCCCTACTATTACATATGTTAACATACAGAGAAAGAGGGAGAGAGACTAAATCCATTGTTTAACCATTTTAAATGAGTTTAACTCTCATCAGAATGGCTGCATGTCATACAGGCTATATCTAAAATCTCAATTAAAGTAATTAATTTTTAAAATTAATTTTACTCTTGTTTTTATGCATCGAAAGTTAGTTTCACATTAGTCAGGCAGAACTACTTTTAGCTTCATTGCGCTTGCAGATTTTCCTTGTGAATGCAACAAAAGGATTATGTCGTTCAACCAGTGCATTTACAATGCACAATTGTGGTTTTCATTGAGTGGATGGGGGGGATGGAGAACTACTAGTGTGCGTGTGTTGTTATAGCTGTATGACCGTACAGCCTTTTGGGTAACGATTGAGAGGCCTCCAGTTGGTCCACCTCTAGTTGGGTAAACCGGTCACATGTTATAAGATGATCACCAAGAACACCATTTAAGGTGCTGATTACAAGAAGGAAACAGTAGAGTTCCCTGTTTTGGTTTTACGGAAGCATCTTAAAGATGTGTAGTGTTTCCTGTCATCACAACTAATATAGAAATGGCCCATGTTGAAAAAAGCAGAATTGTGTTCAGAATCATTGTAGCATTAGAGCGCTAAGAGATTATTTATTGAGTTTGTATCAGGCTTGTTTGAAAGTGTCAATTAAATGAAAGTGTATTAGTTTAATTAAATGCAATTCTAGCTGAACATAAGAGTGCTTTTTAAGTAGGAATATATGTAATTTCAAAATTAGTGTCCTTGCACACCGAAATTTTTGCATGCATTTTTCTGTATATTTTTTTCATCCTTTTTATCTAAATGCATGCAAATTAAACCTCATAGGAATTTTGTATTTAAAAAAAAAAAGCTTCAGAGGCAGTGGGTAAATATGCATGACACTACGTGAGGCTGTATTTATTTTTCAACATGCAAATGTTTTGCCAAGGACCAACTTAAACCGGCATTTAAGCTTTAAAACCTACTTTAACAACATACAGAGCCCGATCTCACAGCAATTCATATTTTTTTTGAAGAGTTGGCTAATTCGCACAGATTTGTACAACCTCACGTTTACAAATTCATGCGAACTTTCTTAAATGGTATGGATTTTACGAGTTGCCAATTTGTATAAAATTGTACAAAAGACCTGCAGATTTCATTCTTTCACACAAACACTAAGAACCATAATGGTGGCACACATGAAACTTAAATAATGCAATGAAAATGTATTTAACCATGGAACCATAATGTACATCAGTTTGTGTAATGTACAACATAATGTAAAACAGTTGTTTTTTAATATCAAAATGTGAAATGTAATGCATGGAATTCTGGGAACAATTTTCACTGTAATTGGTAGGCCTATCTTTTTTTTTTTACTTCCAAAAGCTGTAAATTACTGTAAAATTAAATGTAATGTCCAATACAATTTTTCACCATATATAGTAGGGGAACTTACGTTAACTATTAGGAATATAAATGTTTTAATATACTTTTAAGATTGTAAGTACACCACAAGTGCACATTCAATTATTTAAGCACACTTCTTTTATTCACAAGGGTGTAGTTTAACCGTGCGGTCAGTTGTCACCACAGCAGCTTTTTATGTTTATTTTGTAACTAATTTGATATTTCCTTAACTATACATTACACCGTAGGCAGACATGAAACAGGCAGATTCCTCATCAAACAACCAAAGCATTATCCAGAGAGCTGTAGCTGATACCTTTATTTGTCAGAAGGCAACATATACTAATGCATTTCAATGCTGAAGACATTAACCTATACCTGTCTTTTCCTCTTTGAAGTCAAGGATAATCTGTACTCGCAGATCCACACCATGAGCGCAATCAGCTCTGTTTTTACAACTGTTTGACCCTGAGATGTTTCAAATGGTGTTTGTTGAATGCACTGTGTAAGTAATACAGGTTGATTGGGACGGCTGGAGCCTCTTTCGTTTCATGCTGTGCTGTATTTACATGGTAAAGTGATGGATGTCCGTGTCGGCAGTTGCACTCGCGTTGATTAGCTCGTCTGCGGAGCTGATTGTGTCTGCTTTTGTTAGGTGATCCTGATTGGGATCTGGAGCTATTACCCAACCTGCCATTCAGGGGCGGCTTTAAGGCAGTGATTTCCTTGCTCAGATCCTGCTTTAAAGGAGATTTCTGGAGCTTGGCTGCTTAAAGTTGTGTGAATTTTGTATTTAAATAGCTTGTGTCATTAAAAACAGCATAGCTGTTCTAATAAAGGGGTGTAGCATTGAGAAATCGGTAAAAAATGTATGCATTTAGCAAACATTTTTATTTAAACTGACTTTGGATATTTATCGGTTCTTGCTTTCCCTGGGAGTTGAACCCATGACATTGGCGTTTCTCTACTGTTTGAGCAAAAAGAAGGAAATTGAATGAAACATTACACCGAAGCGGCAAGTAACACATTACATTTAATGTGGATTTTTTTCTAAAGAAACTGAAAATACAGACAAAATACAAATGTTAATTATACTTCAGTAATTGTTTATTTACAGCTTAATTTTTTAAATTGTATTTTGTTACTTTAGATTTTAGAATAAATATGACATTATTTTGTGCTTTAGATATCATGAACAATGAATGAACATCACCTTTCTAAGCCTTATTAATATAGGTTATTATCATTTATAATCATTTATAAATATTGTTATTTGTTTATGTCCATTTATAAGACCTGAAAGTACAGTTAACTTGAAATATAAAAAATGTGTTAATTGACGATATCCAGATGAATTAAATTCATTATTTCCTGTATTATCTTATTCAAAAAAATGTTCATTGTTTTTCATTAAAACATAATTCCTAATTAAATAAATAAACATGATTAAAACATAGCATCTTTGCTAAGTGTTCTTTTCATTATATCCCACTTTTCTCAATCCAGTTAATTCCCAGTAGATAAAATCTAGTCCCACCCACGTTTTCCCGGCGCTATATTCTGCTTCACTCTGAAATGTCACATTTTAGAAGCACTTAAATGCACTTTTTGTTCTATTTTTTGTTAACCCTTTTTTCAACATCTTGAAGTCTGAAGAATGAATGTCTTTTTTTTGTTAACACATGTGTCTGCTTGTAGTTTTTTGCCTCCCCGCTGTCATTCTTCCATTAACTGCATCATATATAAAATTCCTGCTCTGTGACAAAATGCAATGTAAAGCCAAATTAAATTGGTTCCAAATGATTAGCCTGGCAAAGCTGACACAGACCCACAGTAGTGCCAAACAGCGCAGTCTGACAGCAGCGCTCCCACCAAACGGATCGCCTCTTCGGCTCAGAAACCCTCCCGTAAGAAATCAGTTAAGTGGTCCCCAGCTCGCAGCCGCTGGCAGGGTCTTGCTTCAGGGGGCGAGAGGGGAGTGGGGGTGGGGGTTGTTAAAAATGAGCTAATGGGCGGTGTCGTGCAGGAATGGGGCATGCGCATGGAGGCACAGCAGGGCCTGGACGCGGAGAGACAAGGGCAAGACCCTTATTGAGTCTGGCATCAGTATTCAGGGGGAACTGGGAGAAATAGATGGGCGTCTCGTACCTTGGAGTCCTCAGAGTGCAGGGACCAGTGCCAGGAAAATTACAGCTCAGATTTATGCAATGAGGGAGAGTGAACATAAAGCACAGTACAGACCCAGAGGGCTGAAGGATTCAAGAGTTAGTGGCTGAGACGCTGAATCTATGGGACTCTAGTGCAGGATACTTTATACCTCTGATTTCAGCCTCCTCTGTGGTGGGAAACGACTGTAAAATAGCGCAGCCATGATTAGTATGGATGGTATAAAAGGATAAAATCACATTTTGCTATTACATATTGTTATATTACACTCAATGGGAATGTCAGTTTAACAAAATAAAGTTTATTAAAAATAAATAGCTTATAAATAATGTGTGAATTTTATCAATAATTAATTATTAAAATATATTTTGTGAAGCTTTAATGCATTTTAAATATATTTTTCTATGATAGCAAAGCTTTAAAAGTCTTTATTTAACTGTTCAGTGTCAAATCTTCATGCACAATATATAAATATATTTTTTTATTATCATCAATTAACAGTTGTTGTTTGTTTTTTTTTTGATGAATAGAAAACTCAAAAGAACTGTGGCCAGATACATAAACTAAACTGTAAAAAATGTTTTTTATTTTTACGGTAATATACCGGCAGCTGGGGTTGCCGAAATTCTAATGTTAAATAATGGTAAAACCTTTATTTCTTTTTTTACGGCAAAAACTTGTACACTGTAAAAAGAAATCCGTTAAATTTACGGTAAATAAATGGCAGCTGTGGTTGCTAGTATACAACCGTGAAAAATATAATGTCAAAGATTTTGTTTTGTCAATATTTTTACGATTTAATTTAAAATTTACAATTAAATACCGTAATTTCTAATAAGAAACCGTAATATCTGAAATAATGTTAATATACCAAACTATTAAAATATTGAAATCTGTTTTGTACCTTTGAAATATTTTGATAAAATGCAGGTGGTTGTGAGAAAGTCACATGATGAACCAAAGCTCATCACAAGTAGCTTTTAAATAGTAAAACATATAGAAGGTGCTCAATGTCATTCACACAACACCATCATGGTAAGAATTATTAAACTAAAATGGGCATCATTTAACAACATTACATGTAACATACAGCCCTAATAAACACAACTAACAACAAAAAAACTAAAAAGAAACATCGTTTTTTTTTTTTTTGAAAAAACATCAAATTCAAACAAAATTTAAAATGCAATGCAGGGAATTCTGTGAATGTCAGTTTACTGTGTTTTCCTGTAAAATTAACATGAATTTACCATTAACCATTTAACAGGTTTTTACTGTAGCATTTTCACTGTTTTTTACCGTTAAATTCACTAACATTTTTTACAGTGTACTAGTTTTAAAAGTTTTAAAAGTTAGCCATCTGATCTCTTTTCTTTAAGACTGGTCATAACTTTTTTTAAATTCTGTTACACAACAATTTGTTGTAATCTTGGCTAACTGCTAGTTAGGCATACTAGTTCTTAAGACACAGTCTTACCATTGTGACTAAGACAGATATGCAACTGACACCAAAATTTATTTGAAATATGCATTTATAACAGTATAAAAGTCTTTTCTGAAACCTTTGATCAGTTTAATTCATCCTTGCCAAATAAAAGCAGTGATATATATATATATATATAGCTATATATAAAATACATTTTTATATAATTTGCTTGTAATATATCATGCAAGTACACCCTTAATTTGTAAACAAAA
>JAUCMT010000032.1:7381419-7406237 GCA_032357475.1 Enteromius thamalakanensis
GCAAACATTTCTGTTGTGATGTATTGTTATACATGTTACTATAATACATAAATAAAAAAAAAGCATACTGTATATAAATTCTATATGCAATATTTACAATTTCAATATTTCTTCCTTTCATTTAGTAAATGAAATAGTTTTTGCACTAAATTATTTTTAATTTAATTTGTTTTGGTTGAAATTAAGGTTCCTCCTGAAAAAAAAAAATGGTTGTATATTGTCAAAAGGCAAAAATATGATTTCACCCATCCCAAGTTCCTGCTAACAATAACACAAAACATGTTAAATGTGTTTGTGTTTCTTTGTTATTACATAGTTTGCCGAGGTGGGACAGAATGCTCATAGACACCCTGGCACTCCCATAGTCCCACTGTTCAGGCTTGTTTTGCCTTTTGTGAAAAATTCCTGTCAAAGCTGGGATTCTTCTCCACCAAGCATCCCTGAAATGCTGCCATGTTTTTGTATTGTTCTGCTAAATCATTTAATCAAATTCAAGAACTCTTGTGTGATCAGACGCTCGTGTTTCCCACAACGGTAATTGCAGAGAATTCACCGCCTGTTCATTATGAGGTTTTCTAATGAAACACAGACTTGTCTGGCCTTTAATTCATTGTGTCTGCTGGGAGGTTTGATGTGAAGCTGCCAATACATCCACCAGAGACTTTTTTCCAACATGTTTGTCATAATTATGTTAAGTATTATATGGTTTATGACAAAAACAGAACATCATAAACATGTGTGCCTTTGTTTAAATTTGTTTACATACTAGGGAACCATAGGGGCTAATTGTCACAAATGTGATTTCCCAAACACCGCTTAAACTTTGTTTTAAACTACGTAGGAATTTCAAAAGACAATAACTCTTAAGCAGTCAAATCCAGGCCAGACTGTATCCAGGAAACTTTGTAAAACATACATATTTTTAACTGTGAAATAATGAGGGACATTACTTCTGTTGCTACACACTATATTTTGTTTTATGTCTTTAGCCAAATTGTATAACTGGATCTTTCGCTAGCAATAAGTTATTCAATTCCTGTAAACACTGAGGGAATTTTATTGTAGTGTTTCATGTTATCATTGTTTTTGTTGGCAGAACGAGGTCACCATGCTAAAGAATGAAGTGACGCAACTTAAACAGCTTTTATTGACACATAAGGACTGTCCCATCACCACCATGCAGAAAGAGTCTCAAGGTTACCTCAGTGAGTACTATCACGCACCCACACGGCCAGAGGTGACATTACGTAATAACAGACATACACTATATTGTTTGTAGAACCCACCCACTGATATAGATACTCCTGACATTTAAAAAATGTATTGAGGCTGCCACTCCCTGGTTATAGAGGAGGGAAAAAACATTTATTTGCTCAGTCACTGACAAAGCAGTTGCCTAGAAGTGTTTATGATTCAGAAATATTGTTTCCATTTTCACTTTGAAGTAAATGTCTTCAGGTGATATACACTCCCTGGCTTTTAAACTTCTGAAATTCATCAATAATGAATGAAGTTGTGAATATTTAAATGTGGTTGTGGTATATTGAGAATGTGGTGTTTATTATTTTCACATTATTGTCCTGTCTTCTCATAGGAAACAAAAATCACAAATGAGATCTTGTAAATACCTCAGTTGTTCTTCCTAAACTATATACGGATGGATGAATGGATTGATGGGCATGTGGATGGATGGACGAATAAACAAATGGATTGATGGATGGATAGACATGTCAATGGGTGAATGGATGGAAGGATGGTTAGACATCAGTGGGTGAATGGATGGATGGACGGATGGACTGATGGATGGATGGATGGATGGATGAATAGACTGGCAGATGGATGGATGGATGGATGAATAGACTGACAGACAGATAGACAGACAGACAAATGGATGGATGGTTGGACAAATGGACAGATAGTCATATGGATGGATAGATGGATACTGTAAATAGACTGATGGATGGACAATAGATGGATGGAGAGGTAGACATCTGTGGACTGATGAATAAACAGATGGTATTTGAATAGATGGATGGATGTACAGATAGACATATGGGTGGATAAAAAGATGAATGAACAGATAGACATGAATAAATGCATGGATAAATAGGTGGATGATGGATAGATGGATGGACAGACAGATAGATAGACAGACATATGGATGAATAAATGGGTGGATGGACGGATAGACATATGAATGGATGCATGGATGGATATCTGATTGATGGACTGAGAGAATCTGAATGGACTCAACCAGACTTCATCTCTCCTGTTGTCCCTCAGGTCCAGAGAACAGTCCGGAAGGAAGTCCCACCCCTGTAACCCAGCAGCAAGTCATTCAGCACAATACCATCACCACCTCCAGCACAGCACCCAATCACCGCACAGATATTAACCCCATCCACTAGAGACTCCACCCCTGACGCCCCCCACCACCACGCTGGACATCCCGACTGCAAATTCTGGACAAGACACACACCTCTGTGCCTCTGTGGCAGCTTATTCTTCTATTTGTGATTTGTAAATGTAAACTGATTACCTTTTTGTTTAGTTCTGTTTGTTTTATGTTTTCATTTGAGTCTACTTACAAAAGGGAGTCTGTTTAATTCATCGGGCACCATCTCACTTGTCAAGGACATCACAATGGAAACGCAACTGTTACATCTGTTCCTGGATAACTACTGGACCGCTGCCTTTACACATGACAGAATTATGATAGCTGGATAGCGTTTGCTCTGAATTTTCCA
This sequence comes from Enteromius thamalakanensis, assembly GCA_032357475.1. Classification (NCBI taxonomy): domain Eukaryota; kingdom Metazoa; phylum Chordata; class Actinopteri; order Cypriniformes; family Cyprinidae; genus Enteromius; species Enteromius thamalakanensis. The sequence continues at coordinate 7,384,167 of JAUCMT010000032.1, forward strand.
TTGCCAAAAAGATGCTGTCCTTTCCTTTCTGTTTATTGTTATAGCAATTCCTCTCACATTCCCCTTTTTATCAAATTCAAAAGGATCAATTAGGAAGGTCAGTCTCCTTTGGGAGTTCCTAATGAAAGTAACCTGAAGCAATATGACGTGCTCAGCAATCCGATTGTCTTCACTTGCTCGCTCGAACCAGAATCTAGATCAGATTAAGTTCTCCCTTGTAGCTCCTGTCGTTTCAGATATAATTTCAAAAGTCGTCTTGATAAAACAAACCAGCTTTCACTCCTAAGCTTGTACAAATCATGTATATGGAATGCATTTATCAAGCTCACACAGGCTTCTGAGAGCCTATGCCCTGCTGAACATTTGTGAGATTTTGGAGTGGCCCACAGCTGCAATAGTGTTGCTCCAGGAAGACATCGCACTTGGCGTTCGGACGTTTCGGAAGACACCATCACCTGTTTCCCTTTAAGCTGGTGTAACGTCTGGTCAGATTTACCCCTGATCCTTGCCAGTTTGCATATTACTTCTACTGGCGGTTTATTTTGGTATCTGTGTTTGGATCAGAGAGTGGACTAAGTATTACGCACATACATCAATACATTTTTAAGTATGTTTTGTGCTCATATGTGGGCCTTCCAACCACATTCAAAACACTCCATCTAATCTTGAACCAGAATAATGCCACGGAAAACTTTTGGAAGCTTTTGCTTAACCTGGGGCTATGGAAAAGTTCCACTGAAGCCAAATGCATTGTTAAATGCTACTTAAAATTAGCTTTCGTTTTGGCTCGAAGTATTGTTTAGATCTTCCTCGGGCATTCTGACTGTGAGGTAAATTAAATTTGATAGGATCAAATGTAATAAGATATATTTTGATACATCCCAGTTTGTTTGGTGCCTAGAAAATCATGTGAGGCTTCTTTCTTGACATGGGCCTGGGTAAATTCTGCAATTGACTATAGTTTGTATGAAACTATCATCAAGAGCTCCATCAAAGGTTCTGGACATGTGAGATGTTATTATACTGTCAGCTACTAACTGTGGGCCGTTCACCAAGAATGCATTTTTGCAATTATAATATGCAAAAGGCAGGTTCTTAAGATCCGTTTGTACTTCGTACAGCTTTACAAAGAGCACAGTGCAATGCTATTTTGTTGGCTGTCTCAAAAACAAAATCCTTCCAGTGCACTGGTATGTTTTCTTCTCACAATGCACCACAACAACAGGGCGTATTTATTTTTACTGCGTTCCCATACTGTAAAATACATCCCATTTTCTGAACCGCCTCTACTGAGTACATATCATTACACGATAGAGGTTTTGTTGGTGGCATTTTACAACTCAGAAATGTGTTCTTACCAGTGCACGATACCCTGATTCAGAACCCTAGAGAGCTGATTGAGAAACACCCCGAATAAACGCCATGCAATGAAAACGCATTCTTTGTTAACTGCCCTAATAATAACATTCCAGTGTGAACTTAAAAGGGATGTGTGGGGAAGGTCCCATATACCTCATGAGTGTATGATCATGGACCGATTGAGCTATAAGATGGCCACTGTCACTTTAAAACATTGAGTCCTCAATACCATAAAGACCGTGACACACCAAACCAAAATTAGAATTAGCGGCAATGAAAGGCAATTGTTGTTGTCTTGCGTCGCATGTGTTTGGGCCAAAAAGTTGCCGCAAAGGCTAAAGCCAAAGACCAGCTAGTATGCACATGCTGCATATGCGTCAAAGGAAATAACTTTCCATACCAGCAGGTGGCAGTAGTTGGCGAAATATTCGTCATTTAAAAAGGGAAACCGAACTACAAACTGTAAACAAAGCTTCTTACAATTTACCTTTTTCCAGATGTTATTTTGTTGCCATTATGAAAATATTTGCATACCAGAATGCTCAGGTAAGATGTAAAATAAGAACAGCCATCTGTTTGTTTTTCTCTTGTTTTTCTTTTCGTGCACTGGTTCGCTAGGCCAAGCAGCCAATCCAGCGCTACCTCATAACCAATTCGTACGTACTTTACGAGATAGTTAATACGTATAGATTCATATGACTTCCCTCAGAGGTGGGGTTAAGGGTGGTCATTTGTACGAATCCCTACAAATTTGCCACCTCGTAATACAAGTGACATTGTAAGAATTCTTAAAAATTAGCCACCTAGTAAAATATGTGCGAATTACCATGAGATTGAATTGGCCAATCAGAGTGATCTTCCTCGCTGACTACCTGAGACTGATTTAACAAGCTTAATCAGCCAAAAAGCCACAGACAGGGTCTGACTAGTGGTGACGGTGTGGAACTGACATTGGGTTGGTGTGTCACAGACTTTAGTCGCAATTTCCTTGTCAAAACGCAAGTAAACTTTTGTTTCTCTCGGCTGCGAAAATGTAGCATTTTATTATTACTACGCAGGTACTGATCTAGATCGATCTAGATACTGCTTTCCAAATGTCACTATGTGCCTGAATATGTCTTAAATACTCACATAGGGAAGAATGTCAGTCAATAGTAATACCTTGATATCATTGCATTCATTTTCAATTCAGGTTGAACTTTAAGGCCTTGACATTGTTTAGCTTTTTTGTAAAGACTAATTACTAGCATTTTATTGTGGACACTGTTTTGTTTCGGACTCGTCTTGGTGTTAACAGACTTTCTAACTTCTTGAACCAAGGAGGCCTGGGATGAGAATACAGGCAACCTGGAAATGTCTTAGCATCACGAGGATAGATGCACCAAAATGTTTCCCCTCTGCCGAAAAGGGCCTTTTTTTCCAGCAGCTAAGCTCAGAACTCTGTTTCATGTTTTTCACAGTTTGTAGAGGATTTTTCGTCCCTCCTAAATGGAACATATTGATTCCCTTCGCCTTTACTCGCAGCACTGTGTTTGGAACAAGAGCGTGCAAAAAGACCTCCACATTGAGAGGTGGAAATCTTGTAGCTGTCTATGCACTTTGACCTCTGTGTGCAGCAGAGGATGGAATAGCCATATAGAAGACTCAGCGATTCCCAGTTCCCACACCAGCGAGAGCCAGCCACTGTCAATCTATGGAGCAACGCAACTTGTACGGACCAATCGGACTGGAGCCCGGAATGGGTCACCCCAAAATGGACATGATTCATACCGAAGGCTTGGGTTTTGGCGGTGCTCCTGTAGCTTTAAGACTTTAAACTGTCCCTTTAGAGAAAACCTGTTCGTCACACTGTGAAATGGGTGGCATCGCGGTGAACTGGAAATGTGCTTTTATTGTTAATTTTGTTGGACCTTATGGTTTGGTTGTTTCCAAGCATAGTTCACATAGGAAAGTTCACCCAAAAATGATCATTTACTCAGCTTAATATCACGAAAGCACATATTTTGACATTTTTTGAGTTTTGTCTAAACAACGAAAGTCAATGGGGTCTAAACATTTCAAGCTTCATAAAGAACATAAAAGTAGTGTTAAATATATAAAATCGTTAATTAAGTACTGTATGGTGACAGTAATAGCAAACCTAACTGGTTCAGGTGTGCACTGGTTCATTACTTTTATGCTGCCTTCGTTTATTTTTGGGGTGTTAAAACTTTTGGACCCCATTAACTTTCACTGTATGGACAAAAAATGCTAAAGCATTCATCAAAATATGTTCTTTAGGGAAAAAAGTGCAAGTAGAGATTAAATTACGTTACTGTTGTTTGTCAATTTTTTTGCGAATGAAATTAAGTCCTTTTAACTGGAATCCAAGTCAAAAAGAATTTCATTAGAATTTCCCACACAGATTTCGTGTCCACAGTGTACGGATGTATAAAGCGCATCTCACACACGCTTCATTAGACAATGGACATTTTTTGCCCAATGTGACCACACCTAAAAAGATGATTTTGGGTGAACTGTCCCTTTAAGTAACTCAAATCAACATTCAGTGTTTTCTGTGTATGTAGCATAATAATGTGGTTTCGATTGGGATCCTGGTGGCCCATAAAGGGGGTGGGTTTCAGTTTTTGGATGGTGAGCCTGAAAGTTAACGTGAGATCTTTGTATGCATGCATTTTGGCATCTAGGACTTCACACTCACACGTTTTGCAGTGTTTAACCCTATGTGATGATGTCATAATATAGTGGGAGGGGCTTGCTAAAAAGCAGTTGGATCTCCTTGGAGGACTTTAAACGGTATAAAGTTGCATTTTATTTCATCTCCTGCTTCTTTATATTTCAAAGCAAGCTGGTCAGGAGCATATCTGTGCAATGCCACATCATCTCTTACCCAAGAAACATAATATACAAGAACACACTGAACTGGAAATATTTCACTCGCTCTCAATGATTAACATGCATTAATCTCAAACTGTTGATTTGGCAAAAGTCCTTGTAAGGATGGGTGGATGGATGTCTTTTGTAATGGCATTCTTATAAAACGGAGGGAGATTTTTTTGTGTGCGTGTGTGTGCGCGAGTATATGTGTGCTTTTGTGTGCATATTTTATTTTTTTTTTAGGTGGAGGACAATGAATACACATTAATAAAACTATAAATGTATCATTGCAACGAAACTATAAATATTGTATAAATTTTCATTAATTTTTGTAATCTTGTTCCCATAATGCAACCACCTTTCTTTTTGAAAGGAGTACATGTTTGGTACTTGTTTGTAAATAATGTTTGCATAGCACTTGCAGTCTTCAAATGTTTGCCTGTTCATTTCTGAGCTGAAACATTGCATTGTTTGTTACGCATATTGAATTCATGAATTCACACACGCTTGCATAACTTTGTATATTTTATATGTTTATTAATGCCTTGAACAGTTTGTGTTTATGCAAATGTACAGATGTGAGATCACAACAGCTATATTACAATATGAAAATAAAGCACTTGTTCTTTAACAAAGCTCTGCCAACTGATGACATTAAAAATATACTGTAACATTACAGTATTTGTAAGTATTTAAGTGTGTGTTTGTGTATATACTGTATATACACACACATCTAAAGGTGATGATCATGAAAGTTCCATTTTTATTTGATTATTTAATAGGGACCCCTGGTGGACAGATCTGTCCAATAAGGATCTTGATACAGGCATGGGTTGTAAATATATTTTTCACGTATGATACTAGTATATAATACATTTCAAAAAGTTTATGATATATAAAATGTATTTATAGAATTTATATAAATTACATATTTAAATAAATTCTTCTCTTACATGATAATTATAATAATGGAAGTATCTTAATATAACAACAACAACAATAATAATTTTCCTATATAATACAAATTATATATATTTTTAAATATATTTTTAAACAGATAAGAATAATGTTTGATAGGATTGTTTGGACACGTACACACACACACAAACTCATGGCCAATAAATAACCAGGTATATTAAAATTGGCATTTAAAAAAAGACATACGGTAAATGTAGCATGAAGTAACACAAGCGCCATATACATTAATTGCAGAAATGCCACAAATCTTTTGTAATTAACAACTACTGCTATAAAATATTTGATGTTTTTTGCTTTTGTTTTTTTAAAGCTCAGCTGTCGCCCCCTGCCGGGCAGACAAAGGAAACGCTGTTAAAACACTGAGGATACAAACGGATGAGAAATGTTCAAAACACTGTGCATTAAAAATAAATTAGTTTAATTTTGTGTTGTGCTATTAGCGAATCTATAGGCCATGTTCTATTTAGCCTGTGTTTGATTTTCACTCCTGATATAAAAAGAACCTGCTTCCTTCCTGTGAAAGTAGGTCACACCAGTCTTCAATGTCTTCCTCTGTAGTTTCTTTCTAGTGTTTTCCTCTTATCCTCAGTACGTGCTAAAGCATATCCACAAGCTGTCTTGATAACACTTTAAGAATGTCTTAAAAATACCCTTATAATGTATTAATAAATACGTTACTGGTTTAGTGTGATCAGTACTTTTAGTGAGCTACTAGCATAATTACATTCATCATCATATCTGCACAGATAGCAAAACAAATAAACACAACAAAAACTTTTCTCCTTATTAACTAGTTGCTTATTATACTAGGATTTTGACTATTCATTAGTACTCATACAGCAGTACCATATTTTATATCCATTAACCCTACCCCATACCTGAACTTAACTACCTTACTAAGGTTTTGAGATGTGTCCCCAAAATGAAAGTGTGACCAAAGAATGACCTCTCATTATAGTGGGACAGTATTGCAGTACTGCTGTAGTAATTAACCTGAGCGTTATTATGGTAGTATTCTGACAGGGCCTGAAGTTGTACTATAAACTTTAGAATAAAAACTAAAAGACAAAATAAAAGTAGTGCATTACATTAGTAATCAAACTTTAATCAAAAACTGATCATGTACAATTAAAAATAGTTTAATAAAAATATAACCCCTACATAAACACAAACATTTGCATTGGAAAGCACATTACACAACTGAACAATGATTCATTCAGTGGTTACTTTACATTCAATTTGAGTTTAGTGTATCAGTGTGATGAGAATCCATCTGTAGAAAGGAATCTGTCAATCATGTCGAATGATCTCTCTGGTTGATCGTAAGGCAAAATGTGCCCGCCTCCCCTGACAATTACCTACAGAGAAGAAAAATGACATCTGTTATCAGTGAACACGTAATGTATGTATTTCTACTATTTGCACAAGCCAACGTAACTACAGAAAATGTTTGATAAAAATAAGAAATAGAACTTGTTTTACGCAGCAAACTAACAACAGACAGAATAGGTAAGATGATCATTTCAAAATTAGGTAATATATTGGTTGATGAATTAAATTAAATTGATCTAGTAGTAGTTCAGACCTGAAAGAACTCTCCCACTTGTCGTACGTAACCTGCCACTTCAGTATCACTGGGCTGGACCTTCCAGTGGAAGCGCTCTACTTTTTTATACTCGTCCGCTCCAGACCAGTTCACCGTGGGCAGGAAGCGCTCAGTCAGAGGGGCCGCGACGATGACATCAAGCTGTCCGCTGTAGATCAACACCTGCCAAGATCAGATCCAGCCACATAGATTAATCCACAGAGAGTGTTCTGACAGGAGAAACTTCATGCATATCATTTTATCATGAAAAATCATGATAGTTTTGAACAGTTATTTGTATTATTATTGTATTGCATTGCATTGCATTATGTTTTGCTCCGCATAACAAAACTACAGAGATTTGATCATAAAACTAAAACTATATGTTCAGATAATCATTAGTTATATGCGTGTTTATGCTTAACTAATGCATTATTCTGGACCCTTAAAATAAAATGTTACCATATTTTCTGCTATAAAATAGGTGAAAAGTTTATTTGCTAAAATCGTGTGTTTTCATTGTGCATCCTAATTAATCTTCATTAACTACAGTTGGGTTATTTATATTAGGGAAAATATAAGCAATTAAAGCATGATAACATAATAAAAAACATGATTTTTGAATAGTGTTGTCAAATGATTAACCGCATCCCAATTTTATATAAATACTGTCTATATAAAATACACACAGAGTATATAATGTGCAAATATTTATGTGTATATATTTATATCCACATATATACATATATATATATATATACATATATACATATACATATATACATACATATATAAATACACACAATCTTCTTGAATAATAACCATCATAATTATTTTTTCTTAAAAATAAACATGTTTGTATTTGTATACACTTAAATAAATAAACAGTATACACATGTATATGTACATAAAAACTTATTTTGGATGCAATTAAATCACAATTAATCATTTGACATAGGGCTGGGCGATATATATCATACGATATATTATGCGCATCTCATCAGTAAAGACGGTTCTTTAATTAGCGCCAAGTCAGCTGTTTTTAGAAGGAACGCCAGCTTATAAACAGAGATCACTGAGAAGCTGCGCGTTAAGTTTAGCGGGTGATTCTACGCGCAGCTTCTCAGTGATCTACGGCTCTGTGTATAAACTGGCGTTCCTTCTAAAACCAGCTGACGGAGATTTAGCGCTAATCAAAGAACCGGCTTTACTGATGAGACGGGCATTATATATCGTACGATATAAATCGCCCAGCCCTAATTTGACAGCACTATTTTCAAAAACAATCCGTTTTTGCCAATAAACTCTGATGATAATAGAGGTAAATATACATTTTAAACAGAAGAAATGCATAATTGATCAGCAGATAAAAGATTAATTGTCTAATTTTTACAATTATAGAGTTATGTCATTTAATAAAGTCCATAAACTTTCCAACCCAATCAATGAAACGGTTTCCTCACTCTATAGTTGTCCATGAGGACGCCCAACCAGGGTTTGATGGACTTCATGACATCCTGAAGCAGGTGCTTCTCAACATCTGAGCCATCATTGAATGTAAGATTGCCAACATGGATGGAACGTCGAACATCTGGCAGTGTCACAAATGCAGAAAAGTACTCCTGATCTGGAGGCTCCTGTTTAAGGACGAAAAACAATGAGACCACTAGCCATTAAAATGAAGAACTCCTCATTTCCCATCCATTTGCTTGTAATGAAATGTGTGTGTACCCGACACTGCATGTAGTTGAAGTAGTTGGTGCAACCAGTGACGTTTTGGAAGTACGAGGGATAAGGAGAAAGATCCCCATTCAGTAAGCTGTCAAAAACCTGACAGAGAGACGAGATGTTTTGAGAACGGATGCAGTGAAGAAGTCACACTCATGCTCACCTGAAAGGCCTCCTTTAAATCACACTCACCTGAAAGGCCTCCACCCATTTCTGCTCCTGGATCAGTTTGACTCCTTCATCCGTCTGCATCTGCACATGCTGCCTCTGCAGTTCATCCACGAGACCCGTCTGATAGAGGAAATCTGCATAACCTCCCAGCATCTGAGAAGAAAGCGGATTACAGAGATGTTATGTTTATTGCACAGAGTCAGCTCAGAGCAACAGCACTTCTGTGAATTACAATTATCTGGCATTTGATGCGTTTAAAAAAGGAAATATAATTTTTGTTTACCAGTTCAGGGTCACACAGACCATCTCCAATGGCCACTCCTTTGAAGTTGATCTTCACTTTGGCAGAGGGGTTGTTTTTGTGGATGTAATAGCCAATCGCTGGAACATACTTTCCTGCATATGACTATGGATTTTAAATAAAGTTAACAACCGTATTTTGACTGTACTATAGAGTAGGATTCTGATCGCATCAATCCATAATGAGATCCACTTCCTCACCTCCCCTGTAGCGTAGAACGGATTAGCCTGAAACTCCCTGAATATCTGGAAGAACTGAGTCAGGGCGCTGCACAGGGGACAAAAAACTAACAATAAAACGAATGCGTATCATATCTCACATGGTCTTATATACAGTAAACTTTTTCCACTGTACTTGTACAAGTCTCTGCCCACATCATCCTGGTTTTGGGCAAATCCTCGGTCATCCTCAGTGAAACTCCATCCTGTCCCAACCTTAAAAATTAAAAACCACAAATATCCATCTAGTATGTATAATTAAATCAAAGCCTGTAATAGAAACACTTTATTAGTGTAGTGTATTTGCAGTAAGGCCGTCAAGTGACTTAAAAGAAAGTAACAATGTGTGTAATAATTACTTTCTTAGATTCTGTGTGGATGACACACAAGACAGAAAATATGTATCTCCATAATGACACTTTTTTTCTTATTTCAGAAAACAAAATAAATTAAAATATATTAATATTCTCAAATTGCATAAAAAGCAATACACAAATGTTCCTAAATATGTTTTTTAGAAATTAATTGAAAATGCATTGCAAACTACTTTTACAAATTATTATGGATTAAAATATTATATTATATTATATATTATAATTATATATATATAATAATATAATTATTATACATATAACATTTTCATGTTGCAATAATTACTGAAGCATTTATAACAATATTAAAATAAGTTGCAAAAAAGTCATAATACAGTATAAAAGGTTTCCTTTTCTTATAACAAGAATTTTAAATTTAAATTTAAATGCAATGTATAGTAATTATTCAAATATTTTATTCAAATAGTATTTTAAATGTATTAAAATATTGTTTATATTTAATATTGGCTAATGTTAATATCAGCATTTACTAATACTTTATTGCAATACCAAGTTGTGTTTGGTGATATTAGATAATGCATTGTGAGCTAACATGAACTTTTTATGAACTAACATTAAGAAAAGATTAATAAATGCTGTAATAAATGTATTGTTCATTGTTTGTTCATGTTAGTTAATTCATTAATGTTAAGAAATGACACCTTATTATACAGTGTTACCGATATAGAAATGCTTTAGAAGAATATTTCATTGGCAATTTGTTACCTAGTGAATTTCGTGATATATTGTTTTACCGAATAACGGAGCAGCTCTACTCACCGGGTTGTCAATGTAAAGAACAGAGTATCGTGATGTCCAGGGGAAATCCCTATATCCCACTGCAGAACGACATTAAAGGGTTAACTTCTATGGTTTAAGGTAATTTATATCTGAAGTGTATGGTTCCACTATAACATTTCTGGCACAGAAACATCTGTAATACAATGTTTCTAAGAAAAATAACCAAAATGCTAATCTCCATCAACAATGTAACCCTGCTTACACTCGTTTAGACTCACATGTGAGGTTCTTATGTACAAAATATGGGCCGTGCTCCACAAACAAGCCAAACATGGAGGTGCCTCCAGGTCCTCCCTGCAGCCACAGCAGCACCGGCGCCGTCTCTGGTCTCTCCTAACCAGAAAAGCATGCTACAATAAATAAGTGTGCAGCAATAACATCACTGTATCTAAATCAGTGAATAATTGCTGTGAATGACTTCAGAAAGCACCTGACTCAAGTATCGCCAACTGATGCAGAAGCTACAGTCAGCAGACCAGTCTTATCTTTAGTGCTGTTCATGCAGAGTTAACAAAGAAAAGTAATAGCATTATATTACCTGGGCTGGGAAGAACCAGAAGAAAAGGTTACTATTGTAGGTCTTGTTCACAGTAAGATATCCCGAGTAACTCTTGACATTGGCACCAGAAAGGGGTCCCACCAAACTCAGTTTTTTGGCTGCACATCCAAAATGAAAGTTAGCATACAGGTCAGAAACAAGGGAAAATTATTCTAGCAGTTCTCAACCAAATTGAATTCAACTGATCTATCGGTCTCTCACTGGCTAACTTCACCATTAAATGGAAAACCCCTTATAAAGACTTGTCTTTAAAGAGCTTATAAAGGTAACTCCCTGTATCCGTTTTAACGAATTCAAGTAAAAGAAGAACGAAAGAAGGGGAACTGAAATTCTGTGCAAACAACATGCTTACCTTCTTCTATCTTGCCTTGCTCCAAATAGGGGGTGAGCATCAGAGGTTTGCCCGGGTCAACTCCAAAACGTGCCCCGCTTACACGGTGTGATTTTCGGCAGAAGAACGAGGAGCAGCCACGGGAGCTGACAGACTCCAGAAGAGCCAAGAGGACCAGCAGCCTCAGCGTTTCCTTCAGCATTATAGAGGTTTAACTGCAGACAGCAACGAAATACGACACGGGGATCAATGATTCAGCTTGATATTAAAAGACTCGCATTACCTGCTACCTGTTATTACACGTTTAAACATATCACACATGAGAGAAAAGACGACAAATATCTTGTCAGTCTGTGTATTATAGCATCATACGTAAATAACCCACGAATGCGGCATTGTATGTTATGAATATGTCAGGACGAAAGATAGTACGAATGAACAGCTGATGTGATATCTTATTAAATTAAGTAATTGATCATTTATATATATTTTTTGCTTTCCTGACCGGTAATAATAATAGCGTTACCTTGAAGCCAGATGCCAACCAGAAATCCAGAAGCCGTTTGCATCGGCAAATAAAACTGAAGTAAATGCTGATCAGTTTGTTGTCACGCTTTGAATGTGTTGCAGTCACATGACTATATGGCCTTGATGTCATGTGATCGCAGTTAATTCCGGAACAACGCATGCGTCCCAATGTGTATATTATCCATACTAAATTCTATTCTCCTAAATATTAGTCACTTTCAATACTATTTAGGGTGGATAGGCTGGATAATGTGCAAATTGGGACGCATGGTTCGAGAAGGGTCTGGCTGCACACCGTTTTTTATTTTTTTTTTATTCATTGCACAAAAGCAAAGCAAACACAGGGCAGTGTTGTAAATCTAAAGCAACAAGGCACAATGAATACAAACAAATAAAATAAATAAAAAAGAATACATGCTCTAGGGCAGTTACATAAATTTGAAAAGCTTTAGAATGTGCATTGTTTTTATAAGCTTCTTGTTTGGTGATGTCATATTAGTCTTGCCCGGACCAACATGGCGGAGGCGTAATGCACTTTCGTTAAAAACAATGACCCCTACAGGCCTATTTTAGAGAAGCAGTCCCCAACCTACATAGCCAATTTTCCAAGATAGCCTATTATGCAAAATGAATTTGCTACGTAATAGAGAAAGACCCCCAGTTGACATCATTTTGCCTTTAGTTTTTAAGGCTATTTCTCAGGGTTGCTTTATTTAAAAAATAAATAAATAAATAAATATCTGATATGAACATGATGACTCTTCGCAGGCTGAATTTATCTCAAAAGTGGGGCATGTTGTCACACTTAATAGAATATGTTGTTACAATAGAACCTTCCATCAACCAGTCTATTTTAAACTTTGAACAAAATTTAATCAGGTATAAATAATAAATGACAAAATATAAACATAGAAGAACAATTGTTTAAAAAAATCTATGCAATTAATAAAAAAATGTAATAATAAAACTATTTAATAACGAAAGGGTGAATTATACAAATTCATAATATTTAAAATACATGTGACAACTTGCCCCAATAAAAACTTGCGCTGACTTGACATTTATGAAGAAATTGTGTAACATCCCACAGCTAAGAGGCATATAGTCCTTTTGAGTTCAAGAAGCTGTATTGAAAACAGTATGAATTTGATGAAGATATTGTAGTAAAAGCTATTTCTGAATTTAATAAATTAGTACTCTAGCACTCTCTACTCTAATTCTATTCTTCTATAATTCTAATTTAAAAAACTTGTCTCTTTTGCTCTGTATTCATTTACTTACATTTATTTTAATAGCTTGTTTTCTTAAAAAACACTAACTTTTCTGTTCTTTTCGTATTCAGTTTTTTCTGTTCTTCTTGTATTTCTTTTTATTTGTTATACAATTAACAAAATGGTAAACAAAACACTAACTTTAGCATGCTGTGCTCTTGTTCTATTCTATCTGTTTTCTTTATATTATATAATAAAATAAAACAAATCTTGCTATGTGTACTATGTAAGCTAACTGAGACTTGTTAAGTCTTCTTCAGTCTTCTTTTTGCCAAAAAAAATATAAGAGTGCTTAAAATTGTGACTCCCAAGAAGAAACATAATGGTGGGTATAAATATAAATGATTATATCTGTTTAGCAGTGTTGACTCCATTCATCAAACTATTTAATTGATGTTTTTTGCTAGAAATGACAGGTTTAAACTGTATTTAAACACATCTTAAATGCTGGTTACAGCCCTTAGGGCAAACCTCAAAATAATGAGTTACAGAAAAATATCTAGTTTAAACTATTGAGACTGACATTAAACATTTTCTAAAGGTATAGCCTAGTCGCATCTCTTTTACCGCCCATTTTTTAGAAAGGAAAAGGTAGGCCTACTTTATGCTATATTTGTGGAAAGTGCAATCTGCTTTTCAAAATTACATGCCTTCAAAGTATACAGTGATGTAATAGACTACAGACATGTTTTTAAAATGAGCCTCTTTAGTTTTTTTTAATTTTATTTTTTATTTGTTTTGTTAAATAGTTGTTTATCAAGCATATTTGATAGATATTGCCACAAAACATTAATCTAATGCCTTTTTTATTAATAGAACACCAATTGTACCTTTATTAGGTTACTGCCCTATTTTTCTGACCAACAAAAGTAAATCAGCTTTCTTATGTGGACACAGAAGCATGAGCTGAGGTGCAAGCAGGTTTACAGCACGGTCAGGTAGACAGGAGGAATGTGCGCGCGTCTCTTCCACTTTAAGAAGGCGGACTCGCTTCTGCACACACTGTGTGTTTATTACGAGCCATGAAGTGGCACATGGAAGCGATACACTCATATCCCCGTCTCTAAATATGGCGAAACCTACTGGCACTGACGGCACACGGAACGCCCGGGAAGTTTTTTGGTATTCTGCTTCTCGCTACGACGAAGAGTAGATGAGTTGTCACATTTTCTCTACGTATGTCTCAGAGGTTGTATCAACTAGTTTCATCATTTGGTTCTTCTTCTGCTGCCACACGCGCGCCTGTAAATGCGGCAGCGCTGGCGACTCCCGTCTGATCCGACACTCACTCGCAGCTGGATATTATCGGCTGTTCAGAAGGAACTCTGGAGAGCTGAAGACAGGTCAGAAGAGCAGAGACTGAGATGGAAGAGCTGTCAAGCCCTAACAGACGCCAGTAAGCGGGTAGACTCAGTGAATTAGACGCGATGGCAGCGTCCAGCAACTCCAGTCTTTCGGGTTCCTCCGTCTCTTCGGGTGAGTACTGATGAATCAAAATCAAACAGGACTAATTTGTTTGGGAATCTGAATAAGAAATTGACGTGTGACGATAGCAGAATGGAGATGGCTGGCACTGGCAGTTTAATTTCTGTGGTTTGGGATGTAATTAAAGCGGACAGGATAGAACACGGTGAAGAGGTGTGTCATACCTTTTCTTCATCCAGGGTGAACTAGACCCACCTTTGACTTCCTTCACTAATGCACAAGCATGCAGTCGTTGCTATCACCAGTGCACGCTGACAGATGATTGTGTAATGTCACACTACTGTGCACGAGTTTTAAAGGCCACCTCTATCTGATCATACTTGCAGGATAGCAAAAACAGACTCTTTAGTTGGGTCAGGATAAGAACTTATCAGAAATAAATCATAATGGTTACTGCATACACTAAAGTTTTATGTGGAACTTTAAGCATTTGTCTTTATTTTTACTCTTAGTATAGGCAGTATATATATATATATATAATAAATCTAAGACTTCATGGTACGGACGGATACATTATATATAGTAATGTGTCAGTCTGTACCATGAAGTCTTAGATTTATTTAAAAAAAAACTTTTACACAATCAGTCCTGTTTTCATGATTTTGTCAGTAAACAACTATTTGGAAACTATTTGAGGAAAATTTCAGCATGTAGTGTCATGACCTTGAATACATGACTATTAATTTGCCAAATGAACCCTGTAAAATCAGCTCTTTTAGATTTATAGCATATCCACCTAATAATGCATTTTATTTGAAAGTTAGCTTGAAATTCCACAATGCCATTTATTAACCTTGTGTTTATTAGAGTGGGCATGAAATGGATCCACTCATGTAGCTACATCGTATTATGGAGGAAAAGATTTGTCTTTTCATCCAATTCATAATGGCTTTAGAAGTATTTGACTTATTAAAAAAGCAGTCTATTTACAGTTAAGACTTTCTGCTCAGGATTTTTGCAGTTGTACATTAATGCAGAAGACTAATTTTTTTGAAAGGGCCCAAGTGTAATGTGGGCATTATGTATGCTATATGTCAACATTCTTTATAAATTTGTCATCAGTGTCAGCTCTTGATATTCCAAGTAAATCACAGCCAGTAATGCCAACAGCATGTTTTTTTGTGTCCATTTAAACATGTTGTAACGTGGGAACCAAAAACTGGTTTGGACACATCCAGTACAAATACACTTTGTCACCCACCCATTGTCTCAAGGGATCTAGGTTACAACAGCCATACTGTATATATCCTAAATCCCAACATTTCAGTTTTTTTTTTGCATGTAAAATGAGTCATCAAACGTTTTCTTGGGCGTGTGATGAGAACTAATTACCCTAAAAGCTGTTCCTCTCTCTGTTTTATTCACTCGAAGGATTTTCTATTATCCTGATCTTATTATCTCCAAGAAATTATTGATGTTGAAAATGAGCTTTTAAAATCACCTGTCATCTTGTGGTCCCTTGTGCGGAAGTTTGACTGCCGATGTATATTAACCTTCACATTCAATTACTTGTTACTTTTCAAAACCTATTATTTATATTTTTAACACAACTGACGTACTACACATTTAAATCTTCACCATATACTCTAATGTCCAACAGTTTAGAGTTGTATCAATATAAAAAATACAACAAAAACAGTAATATTGGGAAATATCATTACAGTCTAAAATAAATGTTATCTGTTTGAATACATTTTAAAATGTACAATGGCAAAGCTGAATTTTCTGTAGCCATTTCAGTGTTCAGTATCACGCGATCCTTTGTAGATTAGTCTAATATGCTGATTTGCAGCTCAAAAAAATATTGCTTATGGCAAGTGTTGAAAACGCAGCTTTTTAAAAAAAAATATAATATCCTTTGTAACATTATAAATGATTTTACTGTCACTTTTGATCATTTTGATCATCTTTAAAAAAAAAACAGAAAAAACACGCTGACCCCAAACTTTGCAACGTAAGTGTATATAGTGACTATCTGTGAAAGGGGAAAACCACTGTCCCCAAATGCACCATAAGACACAAACCCGAGCGAAAAAGCATCAGGTTGGCTGGAGGTGTGAGAAGCTCAAAAGTGTGTGCAGGTGTTTAAATACACTGATCACAAGTGTGAGGAGAGATAAGGTTGGAAGCACGCTCAGAATCACTCCCACACAGAAAAGCATGTTAACACCCTGTTCTCATGCTGTGCAGCTCGGCGTTGCATTTGTAAGAACAGAAGGAGAGATGTGTGTGATCTGAGGGACAGTACCCGTCTCAAGGGAGTACTAGTTCAAATAACAAGCTTTGTTGAATGGGTGTGTAAAGAACAACCGTTTTTGTGTAGGCACTCATTCCATTAAAGTGCAATACTGACCTTGGGAGAGAAAAAGAGAACGTTTGGCTAATTCACTTCGGGCTTGCTGTAACTCTTCATGCAGACGCATTGAACCACGACTCCTCCTCCACAACGAGCCAAGATCCAGTAAAGGGATCAAGCCAAGCCATGACGCTCCGTGGTCGCCATCCATTCCCAAATAGATTATCTCACATGCATGTTGCTGAAAAAGCAGAAGTGCACTGCGGCCACGAGGCCTGCAGAAGACGGGAAGTCTTTTCTGCCTGCGGTACGGAGAGCTGTCATTAGCTCTGTGCCCCCGGTGTAATCATGGGATGCTGTATACCGCGCCTCTACCAGCCTCGCCGTGTCTGTCACAGGAGTATCATTATGTTCAAAAAATGCTTCTTTTGCCAGAAACCTTGTTTCATCTAGTTTGGGTGCGTGTAACATGCACATTCTGCTTTATATTAGCCAAGAACAGGGCCCTAAACAAATGCAGGGCAGACTGGCGAGATAGATGCCGCTCGGCTCAGCTCTTCTGACTTCAAAGGCCAGTTCGAGCTTTGATGTTTCCCTAAAGGAAAACTGGGGCTGCAGCTCAGAGCTGCAAGCTTGTGAGTGTTTCAGAAATGATGAAGTTGAAAATGAGTGATTTCATGGGTTTGATTTCTTTGAATCTGAAGGGGTGGTGTCGGCTTAAGCTTGGGGCACTTGAACAGAAGAATCTCCCAGTAAGGAGGGACTCGCTTCTTCATTGTAGCCCTGGGCAAGACATCTAAACCCCGGATTGTTCCAAACAGATTGTCCAGGTAACATGACTTGAACTTAACCTTGAACGAAGTCGCTTCAGATAAGACTTCAGATAAGAGCATCTACTTGCACACCCCTTGAATCTGCAAGGGCTTCATTCTTTTAAAGTCAAAGTGGAATGGCATTTACAGTTACAGTTTTTTTTCTCTAAAATTCAAAAGTAATGCGTTACTTTACTATTTATTCAGAAAAATAATATTATTACGTTACTTGTTACGCGTTTCTTAGGGCTGCACGATAACAGAAAAAATGATTATCACGATTATTTTACTCAAATTTTTTATCACGATTAATAATGACTTTTATTCACTTGTTTATTCTAATTGTACTTAAAAGCAACAAATAAGGAAAAATAAACAAACCGAACATGTTTAGAATGGAGAGTTTTTCTTAGACATCAACTTGTAATTAATGATCGCACTTCTGCTCCATCCTCACGTTGCTCCGCCATCATATGTTTGTAGGTCTGCACGATAATCATCACGTGATATGCAATGGGCATCTTGTCAGTAAAGCCGGTTCTGTAATCAGCGGTAAATTCCATCAGGTGATCTTACATTGAGCCACATTTACTATGCAGAGCTATTGTTCACTGCCGAACTGCGCAAAATCACGCTCATAATGAACCTGACTTTGCGCAGCTCGTCAGTGAACAACGGCTCTGCGTAGTGAATGCGGCTCAAGATCAGGCACCTGATGGAATTTACCGGCTTTACTGACAAGATGCCCATTACATATCGCGCAATGATTATCTTGCAGCCCTCTGCTAATGACTTCTACTGCTTCATAGTCATAGGGATGCAGTCCAATCCGTAAACCCCACCAATAAAAAAAGTTTGGTCTTTATACTGTAAAGTCACGACGATATTTATTAACTGATTGTGGGTCATAAATATTGTTATCATGATAAAAATACCATGAATCGTGCAGCCCTAGTTTCTTGTGTGTAAAACTGGTTCACCTGTTTTCAAATGGAGCAGCATTTAATACACAGCGGTAGTTCGCTGGCAAGATACGCACAATCACATTCACTACCGCATGCGATCTGTCTGTTATTATGCGTGCAAATTGCTTAACTTGATGACTGGAGGTCTTATGGGTTTGGAACGACATGACGGCGCGTAATTAATGACAGAATTTTCATTTTGGGAGCTGAATTTTCAGCAACCATTACGCTAGTCTTGTCACATGATCACAGTAATATGTACAGTAAGAAAATACGTTTTAGTTTAGAATTCAAAACATTGTCTTTTTGGTGTATTAAAAGTTTTTAATACATAGTAGATTTCAACCAAAACAATGCATTTTGTCATTGACCCAAAAATGGTCCTTTTTTATTTAATTTTGACAGCATGTGAGCGCTTGGTCATAGTCATCTTGAAAGCTATGTCTGTTATTTGTGTTCATCTGGTTCACTGGAGTCGAGAGGAAGTGTATGTGACTTCTACAACAGAAACAGATCACATGATTGAAAGCTCTGGTAAGCAAACAGTAAGAGAGATAACTCACAACAGCGATTGCCTGTCCTTTTACTCTGCCTCCTTGCATTTCAGTCAGCATCGGATGAGGTGAAGCTCTGTTCTTAGTTCTGGGGTTGCTTAACAACAAAGTCAACAGCTGTGGAAAAAGAGAATAGAAGAACTCTTACAATCAATTCATGCGGACAAAATCGCTCTTAAGCTGAAGACAGTCTGGGTAAATGTCACATAGCTGCGGTCAAGTTAAAGAACCTTGGTTTTTCAAGGTCTGTACTAAGCTGTTGCACAAAGCTAAAAAAAGCATGAATGAAGGGGCGAAAGACTGAATGGAACCTCAGCCTGTGATGACAGAGAAGGTAAATGAGGCATGCACATCACTTACTGGCCCTAAAATGGTACGTTCTCTCCTTCGCTCTTCGGAAAGCTGCTCATTATTATAATCTTGTTTTTAAAAGCTTTCGTTTCTGACAGAAGCCACTGTAATACGGTCTGTTCATTAGTGGTCACCTTAATAGTTTCCATGGTTTCTCATGTGATTCCTGCTGTAGTTTTACAGTCAGTAAGTCTGAGTGAAATAAGAGGCTTATTTAAGCCTGCAGTTTTATTGGTGGATGGAGTGTTGTTGAGAATTAGAGGAGAGAAGAGTTTTAATGTTCTTCCTGTGTCTCTGCATTTATAATGAATCACCTCTGTGGAGGTCCCCATGGTCATCCATCACCCGCTGGAATCACATTACCAAACAATGGATCTCCCTGCTACTGATGGGTCTGTGTGCATGGGTACTGTACATGTGCACATGTGTGTAATCTCAGATGGCAGGCTAACTGACCCCCAGCAATCTGTTCACTGACCGTCTGATGCGTTTCACACACAAAACTGGAAAGCACTTTTTCTGACAAGCTCTAATCTGATTGGCTGACTTTACACAACTTCCTGGAGAATGTGTTTATAGGGCTTGTTTAGTAGTATTTGGAAGTTAAGTTGATGAATGAGCACCTCAAGCAAGTCAAATACATACCAAAAAGAAAAAGTGGTAAAGCTTTAGTTTAGAGATATATAAAAAATTGTCCCTCCACTATGTCTGTGCAAATGGAAATTATAAAGTCCCCAGAGCTTTTTGGAGTAAGTTTTATGATGGATTTATGGATGGATGCACTTTATTGCACCTCAAAATTTTAACACCCATTCACTGCCATTAACTTAAAATATTTTAAGCAATTAGTACTAGTAAGTAGATAAGTTTTGCTGTTCGGTATAACTGCTAACTTGTTTCTGGGTTTTGGCCTACAGAAAACTCTCTAGTAACTGTATACACAACACAACAAACTCTGGGTGGTTAAAATGTCAATCAGGCTATCCCTTTCCTTCATAAGTGGGCAGTTTTTGGCTATAATAAAATGCATTGTAGACCAGACATTGTATACCTTTGTCTACGTGAGACTGTGTGCGTGTGTTTCCTTTGCCAATCATAAGTGAGAGGCTTCCAAGACTACATACACTTGTATGTGCACTCACACAATTTAACAAAGGCATACAGCCCCACAGGAAAATACCCAAACCCACCCTCACTTGCATGCGGTGTTACAGGATAAACACACTTCATCTTGCCTTCCCTCACGATTGCTCCGTCTGATGTCTCGTCTCACACATAGTCACAAAATTCTCCACATTTCTAGCCAGTTCTGTTGCATGTCTTCTCCACAGAATATCTCTGCACTCTTTAGGCTTATTGTGTGAAGTGGAAGAGATGTGTGGGTTTGCGTTCTGTGGCTCAGAGACACGTAGAGTCTATATAATATACCCCAGCTCTTCCAGAGCAGCATACTGTACAGATGGCCTCCCTACAGGAGCTGGAACATGTCCCCGAAAACACTGGATCAGCACTAAAAGTGTGTGTATTGCATATTCACATATGTGTGTTTGCTGAAACAGACTGCTGCGTGTGTGGATGCGGTTTTGCCGACATTGTTGGTACCAAATGCCTCTACAGGCAGTGTTTTCTTCATAATTCTTTTGGGGTTTTTACACATTTAGACTTCACTTGACACAACAATAAAATCTGAGTAGAAGTCTCTTTAATGTGTTAGTGACCATAGACTGTAAAAAAAAAAAACATGGACTTATGTGTTTGTGATGCACCCAATGGTTTCTGAAGACCATATTAGAAGCTCAAAGTGGGCGGAGCCAGCCGTTGCCATCTTGGCATCATGTCATTGTATGCCACTCTCGGATAAACAAAAATGGGCAAATAGACGGAAGCTGTTTGATGAAACCACGCCCACATAGCTCGACAGTGTTGACAGCTGCGGCAATTCACCTGTCACTCAAGTTGCCATGCCCTTAATCATGTAGAATATTAAGGCTTAATATAATTTAAATGGATGAGTTACAAAAAACATTCACCCCCATCACAGTTGTCATGAAGGGCAAAATTAGTTGTATAGATCAAAACTTTTTGTACCTTGCTGTAAACATATTTTTTTTAGCTTGTAAAGCTTTTTTTAACATGGAGAGTCTATGGGACTATCTCCCTTTTGGAGCTAGCCTTTAGTTGCCAGGCAATTAATTGGGGTGTTGGTTTTCCATGAGAAAGACCGGGAGGTTGCCACTTGGACGTGACAGGTCCTTGTAGCACCTCAGTTCAAGCAGCATGTGAACCGATCATCTCGTCTTCTTTACTAGTTATAGTACAAAATAAACATGAATGAACATCTCAAGGAATCTAGTTGTGAAAAGGTGTCAATATGTATTATATTTTTAAGTTCAAGCCCATCTAAGTTACTGTTGCTGTCTCCAATGTCACTCCCACATTGCACATCATGTTCTCACATAGGGCTGGGCGATAAAACGATAACGATATGTATCGCGATAGGCAAATGATCGATATCAATAAAAAATGTGTC
>JAUCMT010000032.1:7420286-7464932 GCA_032357475.1 Enteromius thamalakanensis
AAGCTTTTTCCAGTTTAGACAGCTCTTAACATTTATTTTAATCTAGGACTAGTCTTAAACCCTGTTTGGGAAACTGCTCCTAAGTGTTTTAATAATGCAAATTGTTGTATATCTATATTTAAGACTCATCATAATAATTGGCTCATCCTGGAAGGTTTAGTTAATCTGTGTTACAATGGATACATCACTATCATCATCAACAACAACAACCTAACAATTATTATTACAGTCATTTTGACTCTTTTGAGAATTTACAGCGACCAACACAAACCTTGAAATCACTTTTACGTCACTGTCTTGATTCACAGTGCTTATGTCTGAGCATTTGCCGGTCACATTTAGGGACCAGAATTGGGTGTGTTTTTCTATGACGGAGTCTTGTTGTGCCACCTGCGCAGCTCAGAGTTCACATGGCTCTCTTTCTCTAATAACCGTAATCGCTTAAGTGTTCTGCTGGCCTGGCAAGTTCCAACTAAAACCACTTGGTGCTGATGGATCGGAGTTATTAGAATTAGCGCTGAGCTTTGGGGTGATTTATCATTGTTGTTTACATTATATTTCAGCACTGCAGCTTTTAAACTGAAGGATTGGAATAATCTGTTTTATATTTCCCTGCAGTAGTCTTGAACATAAGTCATAATAATGTCGCATTCTTTGTTTGGCCGGTTTAACAAAATGCAATTTTTTTCTCTTTTTTTATGTCCTGCTGTACAGACAGTGATAGACAGTATTTTGATTGAACTGAATAGTGTATTAAATGAATATAGCACATTTCCCTCTGTGTGCATCACATAGGATGCGGTTATGTGCTGTAAACACTTTCTGTGCCCTAGTTCTGTCTGTCTCTTCAGCTGCAGGGGTCTCTTCTGTCAATACAGTGGTCTCTAAATAGAGACTAGGCTTTATTGCATCTCTTTTGTGTTTCACTTTGTGCCTCTTTCATTAGGAGACAAGACGCCATCTGCCTCAGGACAAAAAGTGCAAGTCTTGCTCTTGCACTTACTCTGTCTCTTCTCCCCGTCTCCCTCTTCTCTTTTTATCACTCTAAGTAACTCCCCGACATCTTTCTTTTGAGTGTATAACTGAAATGTGTGACTGTTTTAGTCACTGTTTTAACAGTTAAGGTAGATGTTGGCCTTCTAAGCAGTTTGAATTAGTGTTAATATAGTTTACATTTTACAACAATGCATGCAATTAACAGTTGAGATATGCTGTATCTGTATAGTATATATCTGCCTACGTGAGTCAGAAGGTGATAAGACAACGTGGGGCATACTGTACGTACTGTATATATACAACTTTAGTAATGCTGCTCTCATATACTGCTGACTTTCTAAAGCTGTTTATGAAAACATGCTTTTAAAGTATAAAATATGCACTTGTAGTCAACTACAATTTTTTTTAATAAAACTATGGTAGTGGTGTCGAGCGATTAATCGCATTTTTGTTTACATAATATGAGTGTATATTTATTATGTGTATATATAAATGCAAATATTTAGCATTTATATATTTCAGACAAATATTGTATGTTTATATAATAAATATATTTATATGTAATATAAAATTAAATAATATAAATAAAAAAAAATATATATATATATATATATACTGAATGTGTGTATTTTGTATATACATAATAAATAACTAGTACACAGACATATATATATATAAATATATATAAACGAAAGAATGTATTTTTGATGCGATTAATCGTTTGACAGCACTAGTCTAAATATAATATTGGCTAGTGCACACACTTTGGTATACATACTCTATCATGATGGTTTCTTCTATATGTAAATACTTATGTCATTGAGAATAAGTGTTTTTTTTAGTTTGCTGTAAATGTTTGTCATTACTTTCCAAAGAACACATAGAAGACAATATACATCATTATAAAATGACATATATAGATAAGTCCTACTTATATGGCTCAAATATATTGTTTTAAAGTATATTATTTATATAAAAAAATGTAAAAACGGCTTCTTTTGTTTAACAGTATAAACTATACACACAGCCATGCCTCCGACATTGAATTTTGAAACTGCTGCATGCTTAAAAAATCATCTGTTATTCACATCTTCATAAACCTTATTTTATTCATAAACCAAAGACCACTTTCAGAGGTAATGCTTTCCTTATATATGGTCATTTTAGTATGTTATATAAACTCTGTTTTAGGATTACAAACCAAAAAGCACTATATTGATTACATAAATTTCCATTATATTGGCCATCAGCTGCTTTGTGCCCTAGATATTGGCATCAGCCTGAAAAAGCCATATTAGTTGACCAGTAGAACACATGTTAACTGCCCTGCACCCCCAGCACACAAAAATGTGTGTCACTGTGGAGGTCAGCAGCAATAAAAACCACACCAGCGCTTTTTTAGCAGTGCTCATACTTTGAGTCAACACAACCCTGACAGTCTTCCACTCACCTCCGCCTGACTTTTCTGGGAAATCAGGTACATCACGTCTCTGAATGCAGCATATCTTAAATATGTGAGCTGTAGCCAGGTTGTTTTTCTTCCTCTTCAGCATTCTTTCTTTTTTACTTTGCTCCATTATTCTTTTCTAATCACATAATTTTGTTAATTGATGTAATCATACAAAGGACCGGCCACCCATTCTGGTCCGTCAGTGAGTGTCTGCTGTGTCTGTGAGGTTAGGGACTCTCGTGTGTGTGTTCGTCTGGATGCTTCAGCGAATACACAGACAGAATTGCTGGATTCGGCATCAGCCTCCTGCTGAGAGGGGTCATGGTCCCCTGACCTGGACATTGGTGCAACAGCAGCAAGTCTTTGGTAGCATCCATCTGGGATGATTCGTTGACAAGGGCTGGGGGTCCTGTAAGACATGTTGCATTTTACACCTAGTAACAAAAACTAAAATCCCAAAAACCATTAATGGTCACCCAAAGAGTGATCATTTCTTAATGAAACATTTGATTATTTTTAGAAGCCTTTTCCAATATAAAGAACCTTTTGTGCAGTGGATGTTAAAAGTTCTTCATAGAACCACAGTATAGTAATGTTTTGTTTGTTTCTTTTAAAGGCAAATTTAACCTGTAAAGTTTACTTCAGTGGAGGTACAAGTACTGTATGCAGGCAGTAATTCAGTAGTTAACCCAAAAATAAAAATTATGCCATTATTGTTTTAACTTTCAAATTGTTCCAAGCTCAAAGACTTTAATTTATCTTTCAAACTCAAAAGTCCATGCCACTAAAATGTTGACACACCAGTAAGTTCATAATGACATTGTAAAAGTAATGCGAATCAAGCAGAGTTCAATCCAGTTCTTCTTAAGAGAAACCAGCACTTTATATGATGAAGAGATTTCATTTTATTCAAAGAGGTTTAAACATACTTTCTTGAAGTTTTTTGAAGACTGGGAAGTATATTTTCAGTCTTTCTACATAAAGTCAAATTTAGTGTGTTACCTTTTTAGGTCATTATTTGTGAAATTTACTTCGTTACTATCGTTTCAAAGGAAATGCTACACCAAATTCTTTTGAGTGTTCCTCTAAATGTGGTTTGTACAGAGACCCTGGAGGGGACATGGTGAGGAAAACAATATGAGATAGGAGAGAAAATGATATTTTAATGCATTTGTGTTCCGTTGCACATGCATGCATTCCTCTGAGAAACTTTGTGGTCAATTGCAAAACTTTTAAGATGGAACTAATACCATCAACACTGAAACAAATGTTCATTGAATTTACCAAATCTTTTTAAGGTACACGTGGTTGCAAACAATTTATTTTAGCAACAATAAATAAACCAATTTAGTTCAAAGTTAGTTTTGTTTATTTAAATGTAGCTTAAATAAATTGATTTGGTTATTTCAGTGTATGTCTGAGAGATCCAGTTCACAAAATAATTTGCTGTTTACATCTGTATTTTTCACTATCCACATTGGATTATTTTACCCAAAATAGACCAGGTTTAAACGGGGTCTAATCAAGTCTGAATACTGAAACAAGTGATTTCAGGACTATAGGATCATCCTGTGATGCAGCATGGCTACTGTAAATCTGCTTCAATCCTGATCCGATTTGTAGCTGAAGTTACAATCAGAAGTTTAGAGACAGAGAGAGGTCTAAAAGGCTAAACTCCTTTAAACCTCTCAGTGCTAGACCTGAAAAGACCTTCTCTACTCTTCTCGGAGCAGATCTCTGATTTTATTGCTTATGAAGCTGAGCTCTTTGGCTCTGAGCTGCAGGATTATCCGTCTCTCAAGAGAACTGCGGTGGAAACGTGTTTAAAAGCGCTGTGTTCTGGATTACATTGATCCCAGAAACCTGCTGAAATGTATCTACAAGACTGACAAAATCACTTTTTCACTCCCTCTTCTCGCATAGCCATTTTCTAGTAGTGCTGAATATATGCTATTGTGTGAGACACACTCCTGCCCCCAGGCAGCCCACCCACCAGACCTCCCACCCCCAGCCCTGCCCATGCAGGACCAGGCTGTCCCCCTTCTCATTCGACCCAGATCACCAAGGAGTGAAGGACTGACTCGGTCTCTGTGTTTATCCCCTATTCCACATTATTCTCATCTTCCTCTACAGAGGAGATGCAGGCTCTTCCGAGGCCCAGGGCCCAGGTTGTTGGCACTATGGGGTCAACAAAAGGTGAATTAGCGCCTCACAAAGCCAAGCAGAAGGAGCGTAAGCACCAGGAGCTGTTGGCGTTAGCTCTGGGGGTGAATCTGGGCAGTAAGGGTGCCCTCCTCTGGAAGCCTCTAAAGATTTTGGCTTGTTCACAGATCAGCCCATCACCGCTGAGCCGACGGACCACGATCAAGGATGGGCCGGAGAAACAATGCAATTATGAGAAGATCCACAACTTTAAGGTAAGTGCTGGTTGTGTTATCTTTATGTCATGTTGTAATTATGATATCTACACTTTTCAAAAGTGTGGGGTTAGTAAGATTAATTTATTTAATAAATAAATCATATTTTTATTCGGCAAGGATCTGGACATTTAGAGTGTTGCAAAAGATATCTATGTTTTTAGAACTTTCTTCTCAGCAAACAATCCTAAAAGATATCTAAAATATTAAACGGCACAATTGTTTGTGTGTTGATAATAAAACATTGTAAATAATTTTTGGGAATGACAAATCAGCATATAAAATTATCTCTGAAGTATTATGTGACACTAAAGCCTGGATTAATTACTTCAGAAAATTCAGCTTTACCATCATAGGTATAAAACGTTTTATAATATATTGAAATAGAAAACTGTTATTTTAAATGTAATAATATTTCACAATAATACTGTACTTTTTAACAAATAAATGCAGGTTCGCTGAGTGTGAGATGCTTAAAAGCCATCTAAAGTCTTACCAGTCCAAACTTTTCATATACTCATCATAAACTCTTTATTGACATCATTGTTAAAGAACCAAACTGGGCTGCATCTTCAACAGGTGAAGGTAGTTGGTCTATCTATCTTTTGGCTAAATGCTAGTTTATTATATAGTCTCACTATGTCATGTAACTATATATAACGTTGATATTGGGCATACTGAAGATATTTTGTTCATGTATTTGTTTGCGATTTCTCAATTCTTTAAATTGAATTTCGTTCAAAATTTGAAATGTTGGTTGTGGTCCTAACAAAGTCAGTCACTTCTATATTTGGCATAAGCATGAGTTTTATTATGTTTACTTATGTCTTATTCAAATGTTTAAATGCACGGTACACATACTGTGAGTCTCGATAAGCGTAAATCTGTCAAACGAGCTTAATTGTCTAGGCTTTTAATCCATTAACGGCTGTATTGACTGATAGGATTGATCGTATAAATCAATAACCTCTTGCTGCTGAGCTGCTGAATGGCCTCTCTCATATCATGCCTTTTCAGCTTCTGAAAAATGACTGAGGCTGAGAATTAGCACAGTGTACTATCATCTGACTTCCTTTTTAAACCCCAAAAGAGCAAAACAAAGCAATCATCTGACTTCAGTGTGTCGCTGGGAAGTTTCCTTATAACATCTTCCTCATGATGTCACCAGCAGTCATAAGAGCATCATGGATTATTCAGTTTCATGTCCCTTATGAGAGGCTGTGCCCTAAAACCTAGTGAGCACATTCAGTATGTAGTGTTTTTAGGTGTTATTAGTGTGATCCTAATACCAAGGCAATGTAATTTATGCTGGCTCATGAAAGTTTTGGCCAAATGTATCACTCAAAAAAACTATAATAAATATTTTGATACTAAAAGTCATGAATAAAATATGATATAAAATAGCTGTTTGCGTGTATATACAGTATATATACTGTATATGGTATTTTATATATGAGTGTGCATGTTTATGTAATATATATATATTATGTTTATGTATTTTTTCTATTTATAAATTATTAATTGTTTTTTTATAATTTATATATAAATTAATATTTTATTGATTATATACATGTGTATGTGTATTTATATATACAAAATAAATATACAGTATACACACACATATATATATATTTTATATATATATATACATATATATATTCATTAAATATGTTAATGTTAATGAGTATTAAAATAAAATCTAATTGTTAAAAAGAAGTTACATATAATAAAACATGAAATAAAAACAATCAAAATTGAACTGTTTTCATGTTTTCTATGTATATTGATTGCTATTTGTCTGATAATGCAGAGTTATTGCCCTATGTAGGGTGCAAATCAGTCACTTATGAGACAGCTCATTGGGTTTTGGAACAGCTGCTGGTTCTGGAAAGAGATGAAGAGTATTTTCATTATGATATTTACTTTTCAGCATTCATACATCTGGGCTTTGATCCAAAACCCTGTGTTGCGTCTTCTCTTTTGTCCATCTTTGTTGTGTGTTTTGACAGCACAAGGGCGTGCATGGGAACATGCTTTGCGTGTGACTTTCAGCAGCTCGGTAACAGATGAAAGACACATTATTTTCCCCTCGCAATCCTGTAATCTGACACACGTATATTATCATTTAAAAAATCAGGGCTGAGACTTCACCGGGGGTCCACCCTATTTACATTGTTTCAGTACCACCCTCAGTCTAGAGGCTTGGATAGGAACTTTGGATGGGGGCAGTTTTGTCTTTGAAGTTCTTTCTGCCATCAATCTGGTGGAGCTGGCACTTCACAGAGCTACCGACAACAGCTTCACTCGTCACCGGCTGTCATTTCCTTTAGAATTTCATGTGTCATGTTAATAAACACGCTGAATTTTAATAAATATTTGGGAGCTATGACCCAAGAGTTACTGTAGTGTACAAACACTTTGCCATGATGGTGCAGTGATGACAGACAACAGAATCACCTTTCCTGGTCCTTTCACGAAACTTGTTTGATGATTGCATTGTGTTTTGTTGGTTGGTTTTGATTTTTGTATTTTTATTATGTTATTGTTTTGTTTGTTGTGTTTTATTTTGTTTTCTGAGGCAAGTGGCACTTTGAAATGTTTTTTATGTAATGTTTGTTTTGTTTTATCTTCTGTGTTTTTGTTTTGTTTGTTTTTTTGTTTTTTTTGTGTTTGTTATAAAAGTGTTTTGTTTTTTCTGAGGCAAGTGGTAAACTAACATTATTAAAAAAATTATTAAAATATTAATGAAATTTAAATTTGCCAGTTTTCCTTGTAAATATACTTTATAATACTTCAACAATACTTGTCAATACATGCCAAAATGTATAAAATAATATAATGCCAATGGTTGTTTATAGCCACTAAATATTTTTTTTAAAAAGGTAATTGCAACTTTTTATCTCACAATTATGACTTTTTTTTATCTTAAGTGCAAGTTCTTGTAATTGTGACTGCAAGTTATAAAGTCCAATAAATACTGATCATTTCTCAGATTTGAGAGTTTATATTTTACAATTCTGACTTTATAACGTATGATTGTGAGTTTTGAAGTCAGAACTGTAAAATATAAACAATGGAGTTATATAAACAATTGTGTTGTTTCTCACAATTGCAGGTTTATATCACCCAATTCTAGAAAAATAAATAAATAAATTGCAAGTTTGTACTCTGCAATTCTCATAAAAAAATTGTTGGGAGATGTAAACTTGCAATTGCAATAAAAAATTTGCAATTACCTTTAATTCAGTGAATACAGGCTTCAATCAGGACTATGAATGCATAGTCCGAAGGTTTTCTTTTTATGTCTGTCCAGTCTCTGTGAGTCACGCTCTCTTAGTTGTCAGGTACAGTAAGAGATACTCTGGAAATATAATCATTCATTTTCTGTGGAACTTTCATTATAGGCTTTAGCTGGAAATGAGAATCTAGAGATGAATGAATCACTGGCCTAACATGCATGCATGTGTGTTTTCAGTGTGTGTGTGTTTGATTCTGATGATTGCTTTGCCTTTGGTGTAGGTGCACACCTTCAGAGGGCCGCACTGGTGTGAATACTGTGCCAACTTCATGTGGGGTCTCATCGCCCAGGGCGTCCGTTGCTCAGGTAACCCACCACCAATCACAAACCCTCCCACACAAATCAAGTGTTCATCAGAATTATGACACCGGCCATCTAGCATTATTCATATCAAATTACAATCCAAAGGGCGCTTAGGATCCAGATAATTTCTGGAGTCATTCTGGTAACAATGCCTAATTGACTGTAGAGCTTTTCCAACGTGGGGTGGAACCTGAGGCTAAATACTGAAAGTGAGACCTTGGACAATAAGGGTTTTAACTAGTATGCTGATGTGTGGGTATTTTGCATTCCTAAATGACACCTGGTCCAAACCAGTTGAGTGCCTTCTGTTGAGTGTTGACTATTTATAGTGGAGCATACTGTGTACACTATAGAGTACTGAGAGAGAGGCACACCCAGGTAAACCAGGACAGTCTCCTTGTGTTAATGCCAAATGCATCAGGCTACACTTCAGATCACACAGATAAACATAAACAGATGCATATACGCACACACACATGCTATATGACAAAGTATGACACTTTATTGGTTATGTACAAGCGATCCATATCATTTATACAATAGATTTACGATAAGCTTAAATTATTTCAAATTAATAAATTATATATAATAATTATTATATAGCAAACTAATGATTTCTTTATCGTCTTTAATGGTATCTTTATTGTTATTTTTGTTTTATATCATTCACTAATGATTGATCATAGCACATGAACTAATGTTAAAAGGATAGCTCAATAAAAAATGGAAAATGTGCCCTTATGTACTTTTACGACTTTTATGTTGTATAACAAAAAACAAAAAAAGATAGTTATTTGTTTGCTTTTTTGGGTGGATTTCTATAGATTTCATTTATACATGGCTCAAAGATGAAAAAGGGTTTAACTATAAAAACAATAAGAGTAATACTGCTTTAAACTGTTGTTGGTTTTCCCCCCAAATTAAAAAGTTTTCAGTTTAAATGAATTGCAATTTAGCTTTTTGTATTTTAATAAATACAAAAATAAATATCACACATTTTCCCCTGATTTGTTTGCTAAAATGTCATTCGGTGTAATAATCTTGTCAGGCGTGTTTACCACAGAAATATATTTTCTTAAAAAAAGTATAAAATTACTTTCACCCCAAATAACTATTTTTTTTGTAAGATTTTTTTACTTAAAACACAATAAAATGTAACATGCCTCCTTATTGTTTTCTATATTTTAATATGTTTAAGTTAGAATAAGCATGCTGTTTGAATTTTTACAAAAAATATTGTAAAAAACATTAAAATGTATCTGGCTTTTCTATATAAAAATCTATATATAAAAGTATAAAGTTAAATATTTGTAAAATATATACTGTATGTGTGTCTATTTATATATATATATATATATATATATATATATATATATATATATATAATATACCTGCACTGCACTGTACTCATACATATAATGTAAACTTTTATTTTGGATGTGATTAATCATGATAGTGACAGCACTAGTTTTATTGTTTTATGTTTTATGTTGAGTGGTATGTTATATGTTGGCAAAAGACAACTTAAAATGAAATGTAGAAATACCAACCATAATGAATCCTAGTTGACCAACTTCGATTCAGGACAATCATAAATGTGACCTACCTAGATAAACAAATGCACCTTAATTCCATGATTAGAGGTTGCTCAGATCTCATGTTAACATGGAGCTGGTTTGGTTTGACAGCACTGTACACTCTGTACATAAACTCAATCCAGTCACAAGGCTTTACTGTTGATTTTTCTCACTGCAAATGGTCTTATCCATTCGGGCCATTATTCAAGCCTTTTCTTTTCACACAGGAGCCTCTATTCTTTCACTCTGGCCCCCGGCGAGCCAGTGTCATCAGACACATTGAAATTTAGAGCAGAGTTGAATGTGTCCCTAGGCCCATACGGAGGAACACAGAGTGTTTTTCTTTTTGTCTTTTTCCGTTTTCTTTCCTCAGTGGCCTAAAGATGTGAAGGAGGGGTTCAGGCAGGCAGTAAAACAGACAGAGAGTGTGATTAATGGTATTGCTGAAGATGAGGAGCAGTGGGACAGCATAGGCATGCTACTGGAGACACACCACACTGCTACAGTACATAAACACACAGTCCCAGTGTCAAACAGGCAGGGGGCCATTTGTAGGGAGGGATGGGGGGATTTTTCCCCCTCTGGTCTATGCGACTTTGCCACTTCTGAATTATTTTATTCCAGGTAGGTTAATAAATAAAGTCCCGTTTTGAATCAAATGATTCGCGAAACGTGCTTTAAAATCCCGTTCTGAATTAAATGATTTGCGTTTAGTGATTCGATTGGAGCACTTCCAATCATTTTGCGAAGGAATGTTTTACCTGATTCTGAGTTTCATAAAGCTTTGTTGATAAAACATTTTCCCTCGTATTAAAAACATTTCATGACATGAACACTTAGGGGCAGTTTCCCAAACAGGGTTTAGTCCTAGATTAAAATAAATGTCAAGAGCTGTCTAAACTGGAAAAAGCTTGCACTTAAAATACATTATTGTCATTGTTTGGTCTTAAAATGCTCACAGATAATGCATAGACATGTTTCTAAAAATTCTTAAATGTACTAAATTAGCAAAGGTCTAGTCTTGGCTTAATCTATTTCCTATCCGGGAAACCGGCCCTTACTTACCTAAAAATTAGGCGTATCCCACCACGGCTTTTTTCACAAATCTCACCTTAAATCACCTTTATTAATTAAAAATCACCTCATCAAAACCGGACTAATTCTGAAGTCAAAGGAAGAATTTTCAGTTGTTATTGTTAACAAATCTCTTTCAAATGCAATTTTAAGTAGATTTTGACATTATCTGAAGAAAATGTGAGAGCTGTGTGAAATGCAAACATTGCCAACAGATGCTTGGGTGTTGTTTATGGTTCTCAGAGCATTGCTACATTGTTGTTAAGATGTTCTGGATGGTTGCTCTCTTAAGTAAACTAAGGTAAACTACTTACTCTCTTAAGTAATAAAACAACCCTTTTAAGTCTTGATGTTCTGGTCCCATCCCAATCCACATAATTTGAGGTTCTGTATCATTCATGTCTATAAAACTATTTGTGTGGTGTACATTAGATGATGACATTTAATTCTTATATAGTTTTTTTTTTTTTTTCAAATATCAAGCAAACATCTAATGTGGAAAGTAATGTGAAAAACTTTTACAGTAGGCTAAGGCTTTATGTGTTAACATTTGTTCATGCAGTGGCTGACAATTGTTTGTACATTTTGAATATTTTAATATCTTGAAATTGTAACATTTAAGTCTGAGTATTTTTGGCTACAGATTTCTGCCATAACATATGTCCAAACATAATATGTCCAAAACAGTTGGACACAAAATTCAGGCTAGACACTGTGTATTCGGGGACGAGAGCAGAAGAATTGTTTTTTGGTAATGAAGCATATGTCTATCACAAACATGACAAGAGGCCCCTGCACACACATACGTGTATGTATGTAGACCCGCTGGCAAACACACCCAGAGTCACAGGGTTACTCTGGCTGATACACACCTGTTTCTCCATGTATACTTTAACCTGAATACACCCTCCATAAGACTCCTAGACACGCAATCACACACTTTGGGTCTCCATTCTCTTGAAGTCTCTTTGGAGACAACAGGGCTACTCCCCTCTAACCTTTTGACCTGTTACTCTTGCAGACTGTGGGCTGAACGTGCACAAACAGTGCTCCAAACTTGTGCCCAGTGACTGTCAGCCGGACCTCCGCAGGATCAAGAAGGTCTTTAGCTGTGATCTGACCACACTGGTCAAAGCCCACAACTCACCACGGCCGATGGTTCTGGATATGTGTATCAAAGAGATCGAACACAGAGGTACTGATCGCTTCTAAAATGGAGTGCTGTGGGATTTCTTCTGTAGCACCTGTGGCCTTCAGTAAGACACTCAGGCACTGACTGTAGCCGTCTCACAGCTGCCTCCTTGTCATATATCAAAGAAATACTAACCTAAAAAAACAGACAGAGGAGGCACATTCCTACATTTTGACTTATTGGGTGATGCTTTCCATTAAAGAGAGCATTCTCTGAGAAATGAGTTGACATTAGCGAACTGGCATGCTAGTATATCATTTTAGTGTGTATTTGTATTGTATGTATTTTTATTTTAAGTGTGACTAGAAGACTAAAAATATTTCACAACTTAAACCTCAAATATACTGTTTTACACCGAATATATATGCACACTACCGTTCAAAAGTTTTAGAACAGTAAGATATTTAATGGTTTTTAAAGATGTTTCTTCTGCTCATCAAGGCTGCATTTATTAGATTAAAAATCTAAAAAAGAACTGTTTTCTGTGTGAATATATTTTAAAATGTAATTTATTCCCGTGATACAAAGCATCATTACTCCATCCTTCAGCGTCACATGATCCTTTCAGAAATCATTCTAATATGCTGATTGTTTATGATCAGTGTTGGAAACAGTTGAGCTGCTTAATAGTTTTTTAGGATTCTTTGATCAATAAAATATTAAAAAGAGAAGAAGAATAATGTTCAGAACTACTGTTACAGTAGTTTACTGTTTCACTACTGTTCAAAAGTTTGGGATGAATACATTTGTATTCTTTCTTCTTTGAAAGAAATGAAACTTTTATTAACAAAGGATCTATTAAATGAACAAAAGTCACAGCATAGATTTACATTTTAGAAATGTTATATATTTGTTTAAAAATATGTTGTCTTTTACTTGTTATTCATCAAACAACCCTGAGGAGGTTCCAAAAATATATTTGGCTGCACAACTGTTTCCAACATTGACAAGTCTAGTAATAATCAGCATTAGAAAGATTTCTGAAAGGTCTGAAAGTGACACTGAAGACTGGAGTAATGATGTTTTGTATCACAGGAATAAATTACATTTTAAATATATTCACACAGAAAACAGTTATTTTGGATTGAAATAATATTTCACAATATTACATTTTTTTTCTGGATTTAGCTGATATAGCTGATATTGTATTTTATGATGATGGTCCATCACAAGTAGATCCATGTGTTTTGGGGTCATCACTTTTGTCCTCAACAGTGTAACATGACAATACAACAGTTCCACATAATAAAAATTAATTGATTATCTGATTAGTTGATATCTGCAGATCCATACTAATTTACATGTTTACCTCCAAATCCACTGACTGTATAACAGAAGTAAACATGTGTTACTTCTGCTTCTTCCAGGTTTGAAATCAGAGGGTCTGTACAGAGTCTCAGGCTTCACAGAACACATAGAAGACGTCCGACTGGCCTTCGATAGAGGTTTGTAGAGGTTTACAATAATTGTTTGAGCCTTAAATCTGATGTAATCAGGTGTGTGATAAGTATTCAACTAACATTTGGTCTCTTCACATTCGCATACATGCTTGAATGAACTCGTAACCCTTTATGTCACTGTTATTTTATCAACATGCAGCCTGGACGGAAAAAAACCCACGCTTTTCCATTCAAAACAATGTACTGTTGGTACGATATAGCGATTAATCTGTTACTCATCATAACAGATAACTAATTCTCCTTTGCAGATGGTGAGAAGGCAGACATCAGCGCCAATATGTACCCAGACATCAATATAATTGCCGGAGCTCTGAAGCTTTATTTGCGTGATCTGCCTATTCCAGTTATCACATATGATGTCTACTCCAAATTTATTCAAGCTGCCAGTAAGAGACTATATATTAATTATATGTGTTATAATTAACTAGAAACTTGTATTCTGTTTTGATGATCATTCATTTTTTGATTATGTTGATCTTGTCATTAAATATTACAATACTTCAATCATTTATGATCATGTATAAATTGATTAACAATAATGAATTAAAACATTTTAAAATGAACAAATGTAAATCAATCAATCTTTTATTTAGCGGTCCAATATAATTTAACAATGACATTGAAAAGTTTCAGGTCAGGATGATTTAATTGATCAAACATTTTAATGTTACAAAAGTATACTATTTGAAATTAATGCTGTTCTTTTGAACTTTCTATTACTCAAAGAATCCTGAAAAACCATCGTAGTTACCACAAAAATATAAAGCAGCCTAATCGTTTTCAAAGGTAAAAATAACAGCACCAAATTAATATTAGAAGGAATTTTGAAGGATCTGGTGACACTTAAGACTGGAGTAATGTTTGTTCAAAATTTAGCTTTGCCATCAAAGGAAACATATATATATATATATATATATATATATTAGTGCTGTCAAATAATTAATCATAATTAATCACATCCAAAATATGTGTTTATGCTGTGTTTATTTATTATGTTTGTATTAAAACACACACACACAATATATATTTTGAAAGTATTTACATGTAAATATAAAAATATATTTATTTTCTTATATTTGATATTATATCTAAATATATTTAATATATAAACATAACATATTTTTATTAAATATATAAATGCATGTGTTTGTATTTACTGTATATATACTTAATAAAGATACACAGTACATACAAATACATTATGTAAAGCAAAACTTTGGATGTGATTGATCATGATTTATTCTTTGACAGCACTAATATATATATATATATATATATATATATATATATATTAAAACAGAAAATGGTTGTTTTAAATTGTAATAAAATTGACATTATTATTTTATTATACTGTACATTTGATCAAATAAATGCAGTCGTGATGACCATTAGAGCAAACATTAAAACATTTAAAATCCCCAAACCTTGGAATAGTAGTGTAACTTGTAAATGAAAAAAAGTATAATAATAATACAAAAATAAATAATTGTCACTACTGGTCTCAGATTTTGGACTGCACATGCTATAATGTCAGCAAAGTGTATCAAATAGTGGCCAGTTGTTGCTGACTTTAAACAATTCTGAACAGTATTTAACAGATTCATACACTTTTGGTTTACAGAAATTACAGACCCTGATTCTAGACTGGAGGCTGTTCATGATGGCCTTCTCCAACTTCCTCCAGCCCACTATGAGACCCTGCGGTACCTGATGACACACCTGAAGAGGTAAAATGGGAAACATATTGAATTTCTACACACATTTGCTATATTACTCCCTCAGGTGCCGGTCCCATACTCTGTACCTCATCGCGCCGTTGGGTTTTCAGGTTTTTGTTCCATTTAAGCATTCTCCCTGCGGCTTTAAAGAGTGATTTTACTTCCTGCTAACCTGCAATATAAAACGTATAAGGCTGATTAGAAGGAAACAGGAAACACAATACGGCACTTTAGCTCAGTGCACTACAGGAGCTGAAAAACCTACACAATGAACCTCAGGGATTTGTGCTTTACCTCTAACTGGCCAAGCCAGCTTTGCCACATTTCCCCATCTGTGAAAAGTATACATGTTTATTATCAAAATGATATTGTCTGAGGTGTTTTTTCCACATCTTTTCTCTGTTTATTAGGGTCACCATGCATGAGAAGGACAATTACATGAACTCTGAGAACTTGGGAATCGTTTTTGGTCCAACACTCATGCGGCCCCCGGACCTGAACACACTCACCACTCTCAACGACATGAGATACCAGAAACTGATAGTTCAGCTCCTTATAGAGCAGGAGGACGTCTTGTTTTAAATGAAGACCTCGTTTGAAGACTTTTACTTTTTGAAAAGCAGCCTGCCACACATTTCAAAGATATTACGTTTTCCATTTGCGTACA
Organism: Enteromius thamalakanensis; assembly: GCA_032357475.1. Lineage (NCBI taxonomy): Eukaryota > Metazoa > Chordata > Actinopteri > Cypriniformes > Cyprinidae > Enteromius > Enteromius thamalakanensis. Next base: position 7,436,439 of record JAUCMT010000032.1, read on the forward strand.
AAATTTGGACTTACCTGCACATTTCACTCAATGTGTTTCAATTCCCTCAAACAAATACTGCTGAGCATGGAGTAAATGAAGATTTGTGCTGAAAACAGAATTAATTATTACGGATGGGCATTTGGATTAAAGGAGTAGTTCACCCAAAATTAAAATTACCATCCGAACCGATATGGAGAAATTTAGCATTACGTATCGTTCTCATCAACTGACCCTCTGCTTTGAATGGGTGCCACAACAGCTCATAAAGACATGTAATCCACATGACTTCAGTCCAACAACTTGTAAAGAGACACAAACTTAATAAGACATTAACTGATGATAATTGATTAACTGGAGTTCTGTGGATTATTGCAATGTATTTATCAGCTTTTTGAACTTTCATTCTCGCGGCGGCACCCATTCACTGCAAAGCATACATTGGCGAGCAAGTGATCTAATGCTAAATTTCTCCAGATCTGTTCTGATGCGGAAACAAACTCATCTACATCTTGAATGGCTTGAGGGTAATTAAATATTTAGCAACTTTTTGGGTCAGATTCCTTTAAATCAAATTACAGTATTTTTTTTTTCCTTTGGTCATGATGTTGGTAAACGTATGTGTGCTATAAAGGCAATGTAGTTAAGATCATGTCACGTATGAAAGCACTTTTTAATTTTACATGGAGTGTAAATAGTCAATATTTTGTTTATCTAGTGTTAATTATGCTGTGGTTGACCCATGCCTCCTTCAAATTGTATTTAGTTTGCCCCGACAGCTAAGTGATCTACGTCAGCACCGCGTGAATGGACAAAATGGTCCTGTGAGCTTTTATTCAGTGCTTGTTCTTTCCTCCTTGGACTTGATCCCATTTCAATGATTTTGCTAAACAAAATGATGTGTATTGTGTTCATCTACATTCTGAGGCGAGATCACTTTTCATTTACCTTGAAAAAAAAAAAGAGTCCACGTTGTTTATTTGATAAAACACCTTTTTACAATTTCTTTGAAGATAATTCTGTGAATGATTGTAATTATGATTGTAATTTATCAAATGCTGATTTATTAAATTATGTAAATCTGGTTAGTTTTAAATCTTGACTCTCGGCTTAATGACAGACGAAATGAACTGAATGTAGTTTGTGTGTTATTACTTAAAGCTGCGACACCTCACATTTGCAGTATGTGAAATATGCTGCTGTAATTGGTGCTTGGTCAGCTCTCTTTAGGCGTTGGTGTTCTCTAAGCTTGGTTTTCTTGTTCTAAACTCAGGGGCGTGAACGGCAGCATTGTTTTAGTATCAGACAGCTGAGACGGTATATGCCCCAAAGTGACTTTTTCACCAAATCACAGGTGAAGAGAGAACCTGAAACCAGCTTCCTGTGGGAAGTTGCAGCAGCTCAACAGACCAATGAGAGAGAGGGCAAGGTGGGCGTATGAGCAACAGGTGAACTATAAATGAAAGAATTCATCACTCATTATAGTTTAGACAGAGATATTGCAGCACTGTATGATGTTGTAAGTAAAGATATACACAGAAAAGCCACAAGGTTGTTCTGCTGGATGTTTTCTTAAAAGCAACGAAATACCTGACTGTCAGTTTCTGACTGACGATAGCACACCTGAAGCTGAGGTGAGTGTTTCTGAAGGATTACAGATAGATATAGATATTAAAGTATGGTCAGTTAGATAGCAAACAGGAATTAAAATATATTGTACAAAAAAAATGTAAATTTAAAACCTTATGCATTTCAGTGGAAATTAAAGAATTCGACAGAATGGCAGACAGGTACTCCTTTTGGAAAAACTTGATTGGAAAAAACAAGAACCATTTTAATGAAGGCCAGCAGGAATTTGGAAATGCGACGAAACAAACCGCCAGCGACAACAAGAACGCCAATCTGATCAGCGACCAGACTTACGACGACTCTCACCTGGAGCCTTCCTTCAATGAACACACGTGCCGCAGAAATTGGACAGTTTCACGGTCTGGCCGTTTTAAGGAGAAACGAAGAGTGCGGGTCACCATGCCCGAGAACAACTTTTATGACAAAAACATTGCTGCGGCAAAGTAGCTGTAGCCAGTTTACATAAATGAAGCTGTTACACTGCAAGCGCGCGACGCGTCTTCTGGAAGTGCGTATGGAATCTTGAGAAGTCCATCTATCGAGAGGGCGTTCTAATTTTGTCCGATTGCGTCGTTCGCTTGCAGTGTAGTGAAGAAATCCATCATTCGGTGGAGCCATTGACTTCAGACTGACACCTGTTACATTCTGCAGTAACCTGGGATTTGCCTCTGCTGATCAAAGGATCTTATAGACGCACTTCATATTAACTTTTTTTTAGTTATTTGTCTGCAAAAAGAAAGACATTTGCTCTGTATGCGCAAGTAGTGACCTATTTATTTGTTTGTGTGTTTGCTTTTTCCCCCAGATAATTCTCTTTTGTTATTATTTTAAAAAGGGACACTTTTTGGATGAAGGATGTAAATCTGACCTTTTCAGTTCTATTTGGGGGACAGTTTGGTTTTATTTACATTACCTAATGATGTTGCACCATTAAGAAGTTATTAATTTTAAAGTTTTATCTAAAATGAGTTGAGATCGTGCAGATCCATCGGAGCAAACTAAAATGAAACTGTAAACTTGCGCAGATTTTACAAACAGTTTATGTAACTGTGTAATGCCATATTAAGAATTGAATGCTATATGTTGTATGCAAATTATAACAGGCCCTGCACACCACACACTAGTCATCTGCATTATGTAGGTGTGTGATGATGACTATGCCATCTATCAGGCCACTTGACTACATTTTAATCGTTTTCAGTAGTTTTGCCTATTATTAAAAATATATTTTCTAATAGTACTAAATGCCAGATATTTAAGATAATCAGTTACTTTGTGTCATGGAACAGGCTAAGAGAAGAGCTCCCTCTAGTGATGGTGTATAAAATTGCAACGTCAAAAGTGGTGAGCAGCACAGAACTGATATACTTTATTCACAAGTCAATACTTACTGACTACTCCAGACAAATTGACCTAGATATGTTGTAAATATTGTACAATATAGCAAATTTCATCTGAAGAAGGGACACACATATAAAAAAAAATCAACACTGACATTTTCTGAAATAATCAATGTTTCAACTCACAGGCACTTTGGGGACAAACATTCTCTTTGAGCAGAATTTAACACTTTGCAATTAAAGAAAAACAACAGTCTTTAAATACTATAAAAGTTCAGTCATACCACCACCTGAGTGTATAAAAAAAAAACTAAACTTAAAAAATGACAGACATGGTTTGTCAATAACAAAAAACCTAAAATGGAATCTCTTTGAAGGTGAACACTGATGCTGTTATGCAGGAGTGTTGAGTATTTATAGTTCATCATGTTTGTAGGTGAACTCCCGAGCCGATATAAATCCATCATTATCATCATCTTCTTTTTGGAAGATGTCCTCTACCATCACTTCATGATGCGTGTCATTGGCAGCATATCCATGCTTTTCAAACTCTTTACGCAGGTATTCTTTTACCTAAAACAAAAAGGTGTTCAGAATAACACAAATAACATCCTCAAATATATTATTGGCATTGATGGTTATTAAGAACCTTTAAAATTCATGTAGCCTTTCAGTTGCACAAGAAGTTCTTCATGTTAAAAAGCTTCTTTAGAACATTAGAAAGGTAAAAAATAGTTCTTTAAGAATTATTCCATGAAAGGATCTTTGGTTAACCAAAAATGGTTATTGTACTGCATTGCTACAAAACCCCTTTATTTTTAAGAGCATATCCTAAATGTCATGCTTGATGGACGCGGCTTCCTGTTTCAACAAACCTCAGCTTTGGACAGTTTCCAGTCATCATTGAGGTCCATTTCCTGAAAAGACTCATGCGATCTAGGCCCATTTCGGATCTCGATGATCTCAATGTCAAAAATTAGAGTGCTCTCCGGAGGGATTTTACCTGTGAATGGAGCATAGCCATTGTCAATACAACTAATCTGTGTTATAATTCGTATATTTTAGACAGACTTAATGCAACATCAATGACACATTCAATAGCAGAAGATGGAGAAAACCAGAGTTCCTCAAACATTTTATGCATATGTATCTTGCTGGCACACCTTTGCCCTCTTTGCCATATGCAAGAGATGGAGGCACGGTCAGTTTCCTCTTCTCCCCTGCACACATGTCTTGAAGACCCTTGTCCCATCCCTTGATCACCTCACGGATCCCCAACGTAAACCAAACTGGGTTTTTATCCCCATGATGGCGGCTGCCAATTACAAGACATATATATTAGTATTAAAGGCTAGAAACATGCATTTTTTAAGTGTATTCAGCAACAATAAACACATTCTGACAGAGCAGGGTTCGGTTGAAAAAGCATGTTCTTGCAGTGTATGTTTCATGCATTAGATGGTTCATTGGGTGTCACCTGGAATGAAACATTGTGCCATTACTCTCCAGAAAGCCCTCGTAGTGAACCAGAAGAATATCTCCGTATTTGGATTTACGATGACAAAGGAAAGGTTTGTATAGAACTTCTATTTTCACCTCTGGTTCCGGAAGTTTCGCTCCATGCACGTAAAAGAATAATGCAGAAAAAATGCATGTCCACAACTCTGGAATCATCTTTATATAAATAACAGTTTAACACTGTCTAGCTGTTGCTAACTAATGCTTCATGCGCAAAAAAATCTCATACAACTTCCCAAACTTCAAGTTGTGCTGCCGCGACTACGTGGCAAGCGAAATTTCTACAGGGGTCTATCCCAAACAAGGGATGTCCGTCCGATCCGTGAACGAATCATTCTTTTGAGTCGAGTCTTTTCAGTGAATCTGTTAAAACTTGAAAACGAGCAGTTCATTATGTTCAGTTTGCATGATTGCATGAAATATTAAAAACACATGAATAAAATATTATTACTATTTTTCTAAAAAAATCAAATTACATTTTGTTTTATGACCAGCTGGGAAATATCACAATTGCATAATTTAATAATAATAAAAACGTTATAAACGGCAGAAATGCTAAATGTGCTGGACACGTTTATGACTGTATTTTATATTATACTATATGAAACTTTAAAAAAATGTAAACCTACAAAATCTTTTTAAAGAGATAATGAATTTTGTTTATAGAGTATAAATTATATATTTAGGTTTTAAATTACACTTTTCAAATTACTGAAACATATCACAATTAAGATACAATAATAAAATAAATTTATTTGTTAACTGTAATATACCGAGTTGAGATATAATGCGATGCCTTTAAAGAATAGTTATTTTGAAGCGAATTGTTCGAAAGAACCGACTCTCGGACTTCAGTTCACACTCCCCCACATTCCCAGCGTAAGCGTTGCCACCCTAAAATACAACATTGAATTATTATTGGTCAGTCTTTTTTGAGGACACGCCTTAACGACCGACATCTAATTTTCATTGGACATTACTCGCATAGTCTCAGCGCAACCACGCCCATCCACTTCATCATATCCAATAAGAGGTTTTCTGGGCGAAAATCCCACAGACGTCACGTACGTGGGCCGATCTTTCTGCGATCACATGGACTGCTATTCTCGAAGCCTTTACGTCACTCTTTTGCGTAATCTTCAATCCCCGCAGTCACTTTGCGTCTGTCGCATACAGTTGTCGTAGTTAGGAATTATCTCGAGTTTCTCAAAGAGACTGTGTTGTGCTCAGTCTTGCCACGACTAAGTAATGAATTGTCAAGAGAAGGTCTATCATGGAGGGAGTTCTCTATAAATGGACCAACTATATTAGCGGTATGTATACAGCGATAGTTAAAAGTTATATGACGTAAATCCTGGAAGCCTGTAAAGCAGTTAACGTTAGCCTCTTTGCTAGCTCAAGTAACGTTAAGGTTAATGTATAAATTAAGTTAAGCCTTCATCCTCTTTAGCTCTTTGTCCCGATCTTTTTTTCCCTGAAAAGTTTATTTGGGTCTTAATATTATGTGTGATTATGTTTTATTAACTTCTAACTATGATCATTTTAAAGCCTTCACTTGACTGGAAGAACAAGTCAAACCGTATTATGTTCATGGATCTCAGACGTCATCAAATATATGTGTCAGTTACAGTAAAAATGTCATAATTGCTTTGTTGTTGTTTTTTTAAAAGGTTGGCAGCCTCGTTGGTTTGTTCTTGAGGGAGGCACTCTTTCCTACTATGACTCTCAAGAAGATGCATGGAAAGGGTGCAAGGGCAGCATCAAAATATCTGTTTGTGAAATACAGGGTAAGGAAAAGTCCATGCCTAACCTGAAGAGGAAACCTAATACGCATTAGATCACAGACAACTATGCTTCAGGATATCATATTCATAAGATGTTCTTACGCAAGTGAATTTTTCTTCATCTTTGGGAACCTTTATGTCCTGGGGGCAGATTTTTCATGTAAACTAACATTCAGCTGTATTTGTTTAATGAGGTTTTCATTAAATCTGTCTTGGGAACTTTTTTTCATTATGCCGTCGGAATGCATGTTTGTAAACGTGAACACAGCCTTAACAGTATTTATTGTTCGAAAATGATATATAACTATTGCTACTACAACAATGTTCTCCCTAGTAATTCTGAGACTATATTTAAGATCCACACAATGCTAAATAAGCAGTTGACTTAATGAAAACAAAAGGACAAACAAGCCTTTTATTTAATTGCAATTTATCCGTTGCACTCATTTTCATACAGTCTTAATAAACATAGTGTTTCATTTGAGATGTGGTGAAAAGGAAACTGTGATCCAATCACTAATGCTTTACTTTACCGTTGAACACAATAATAGACTAGTAAAATAAACAAGTGAGAAGAGTGTCCAGAAAGAAAAAAACACCCAAAACTTGTATTACAACTAGAGTGACAGATCTCATCTTTGCTTTTCCTTTTCTTTGTCCTCCCTCTCTCCATTGTAGTTCACCCATCGGATTTCACAAGGGTTGATCTGATCATTCCAGGAGAACAATACTTTTATCTCAGGGCAATTAATGCAGCAGAGAGGCAGAAATGGCTTGTGGCGTTGGGAACTGCAAAAGCCTGCCTCACAGACAACCGAACCAAGAGAGAGAAGGGTGAGTGTTGTATTTCTGCTGTAGGTCACCTGGCTTGTGTTAATATGATAGAGAAATATGATAATGTAATATACACTACTGTTCAGGTTGACACTTTGCAATAGGTTGAATAAAAAAAATTAAAAAAAGATGTTATGGTCACTAAGGCTGCAGTTATTTTATTAAAAATGCAGTAAAACTAAAAATCAGAATTTCCAACAACAATCACTCCAGTCGTCAGTGTGACATCATATGCTATTATAGTACTTAATAACCATTTCATATGATTATCAGTGTTAAAATGATTTACAAAGTTCAAAAGACCATTGTTTATTTATAATAAACAATCTTTTGTAACAATGAAAGTATCGGTTTTGTTACATTCATTGCATCCTTGAATAAAAGTATAAAATAAATAAGTATAAAATAACTGTTTTTTGTTTTTTTTAATGATAGATGTTTTAATAGACAATATGTGAATTACAGGAAGTCTTTAATATGTGTTATATATGATTTCATTGGAACTTGAGATTACATAACCCATTCATATCATGACGTTTTTTCATTCTGCAATTTTTCAAAGAGCTGTCAATCCAAGTCTGAAAGGAAGGTAATGTCAACAATAGTCTCTTTTATCTTCTCAGAGCTCCAGGAAAACACAGAGGCTCTGAAAACAAAAATGTCTGAGTTAAGGCTTTACTGTGACCTTCTACTGCAGCAAGTGAACAAAATACAGGAAGCTTCTCAAGTGGAGACAGCAGCTGATTCGGGGGAGGTAAGGGAGTCAACCTTCACTACACTTACTGCACCCTTCAAGGACGTAGTTATGACTATTACACAACACACACACTGGTTTTTGATCATAAATAGAGTGTTTATTAGTTCACACTTGGACTTTGTATATTGTATTAATCATTCTGATTTTTTGTAGTTGTCTTTATCTCAAAATTGAGTCCTAAACCAGTCATACTGGTCAGCCTACTCTAAATATAAAAAGTTTCTGTGCTGTGTGTGGATTTCAGGCAGGGGATGAGACTGGAAATCTGGTGAAGTCCACTTGCACCACCTTCTTGAAGACCCTTGAGGAGTGTATGCAGATTGCTAGCCGGACCTTCAATCCAGACCTCCTGAGTCGGACCCCTCCAGGCTCTCCTCCTGTGGCTACAATCAAACCTCACAAGGCATGTTAAATAAAATCACTGAATGGTTGTAGAATATTTAGTTGCTCAGATCCTAAAATAATAATAATAATGTATTTTTTCCAAAGATCAAACTTACCGATCCAAGAAATCAGCACCCAGGAGAAAAGTGAGTTCAGTTCATTTGAATGTACTCTTTTGGGTCAGATGTGCTTTTGTTTTCTTTACAATGTTTAAAATATGTGTTATGCAGACAAAAGGACATCTCAGGAACATCAGCACATGAGAGCGGACCAGAAAACGAACCACCTCCATCTCCTCAAGAAAACATGCCTGCATCTCATACAAGTATGACAAACATTAGGTCAGATTCGTGATTACGCATATAGCATTTGAAAGACTTCAACTCTCGTTTCCTGTTTTGCCTGTGTCTTCTTTTTTTTTAGGAAGTGGTTTAATGGAGGACCAGAAAGATCCCATGGAGCCTTCATCAAGCACACAGGAGACTGAAGATTCAGTAGGAGAGGACATTCCGACAGAAGAAGCAGAATTTCCTCAAGAAAATCCAAAGGAAGTCTCACTGAGCCCCACACACAACAAAGAAGAAAAGGTCCAGGCTGACCTGGAAGTGAATGAGCTTCAGTCTGAGAACAAACAGGAAGAGGAAGATAAGGTGGACACATTCTTCAGTACCATGAGTCACAGGTATGAGGCGCCTCCATTGCTGTGATCCTCTGAGGGAACAAGACACTGCACACATTTACACTATTCAGAAGCTTGTGTTCGGTTTGAACATTAGATACCTAATGTCAAGTTATGAGCTTTTGATTACGCACATGTGTTTTATGTAAGGTCAGCATTTCAGTAAAAGATTGTGGGACTAGAAATCTCTATTTGAGTAAGATTGTGTCGTGAGTAACCAGGTGCAGCGTGATAAAACGGTCCGGTCGGTTCTATTAAAAGTATAGTGAAAGGTAAAATCTGTTCAAACCAATTTGGACTCACTTAAAAGTTAATCAAAACAAAACAAAAAAAAACGCTGACCGAAATTTTCTTCAAGTTATGTATATATTAAATTCTAGATAAATGATTGTACTTGCGTCACAAAATTTAGCTTCAGTTGGGACCAAAAAAAAAACTGGATACTTGTTGCGTCTCACCTGGTTGGATCATGATGTAAAAGGCACTTTCCACATAGAGGGTACTTTTTTTTTTTTAAGCATCTAGATGCACTGAATTGAGGGGGAAAAAATTAGAACTTTTAGAAATTATTGTTTTAAATATATATATATATATATATATATATATATATATATATGGACCCACCGTAAAATGGAGATATTTTAAACCTCCCCAAAATACAGCGATGTAATATTTTGACAAATTATCAAAGTGATATTTGATTACTTGTAGTTTCAATCTATTTAAAAAGTCCAAACATAATGTTTGCTGTGTTCCACATTATGCACGAAACCATGTTACCAATTAACAAATAATCTTATTCCTTTTCATTTATTTATTTTTTTTAATTAAATGCCGTATTCATTGCTATTATAAACCTTAAAAAAGCCAATACCATTTTATTTTTTTATGTAGCTCTGGTTTCAATCACATGAAAGAAAAAAAAGTCTTCTACACCAAATCATATGATAATTTTCATTATTGGCTGAACTGTCCCTATAATTAGAAGTTGGATGGTCCAGCACCTTCCTTTTGCTGGAAAGACTCATATTTGTACCTTGCTTGTGGAAAGTTCCATAACAAAGAAATAGTGTCTTGCAGTTTCAACACTGTGGTTTTATCATGTAAACACAAAAGTGGTTCATGATTAAATGTTTATCATGGTATGTTTTCTTTTGGTCGCTCAAAATGAGGCCCAGCCTGTGACGAGGGTTTGTAGATTCTTTTGCTATTCATAATTCTTTCATCTCTTTTATGTAACAATGAGGTTATCACGTAACTACAACACTAATCTGTTCCAACAGCCTTCATTGGGCTAAAACCAAATCAAAACTGAACTGTCAATAATGTGAAATGTTATCAAAGCAATGTGTCGGCATTCAGATATGAAAACCTTTTCAGTATTATATCCCTGTGTGAAGGTTGTATAATCTCATTTATAGACACCTGTATTTAATGTGTGCTGTTCTTAATTAAGGACTGCATGTTCCAAACCGGTTATTTTCTGCTTTGGCTTTGCCTGCTTTTGTATTGGTGTTTTATTTCATCAAATAAATGTTTTATTGACGTGTGTACTAATGTATTGTCCTTGTCTGAATGTCTGTGGTTTTTTTCTTGTAGATTTAGTGATATAATACTGGAGGACGACAGTGGTATTCCCACACAAGCCTTTTTGGATTCTTGCTATGCTATAGTACCAGTTTTAGGTAGGACACTATCTTTCACTCTTTCTCCCTTTTCCACTCTTTCGTTGCTTTGTTTCTTTTCCCGTCAGCCCAGGTTTTCTCATTCTCTGCTTCCATTAGAATTGTGCTTATTAAACGTTGTCCAATTCTACAGGGGACATTGTGCATGTTTCGATTCACCATGTGCACCTAATTTTTATTTATTTATTTATTTTTTTACATTTATTTTCATCTCATGTTAGTCTGTACAGCTGATACCTCATTCTCCCTCAGGCATGGTCTTGCATGCTCTGATATGCCTGTATACTGAGACAGTTTGGTGAGTATCTGACCAAGAACTGGGGCAAAAAACAAGAAAATCTGTTGGCAGTCAATGTTGGATAACAGATGTTCCTCACCTTTCTTAAGATCATACTGTATCAAGATCATAATAAAGGTTATTGGGGAGTCATGCTCAGGTTTGATACTGGCACACTTTCACTAGTTTGAATGGGCATGATGCTGATGAAGGTGATTGGGATTGGGTTCATGGTGTTTCTCTTTGGGTTGTGGTGACTCAATACACTTGCACATCAGGAACACAGTAGATCTGCAAGCAGATAGAACATTGAACTGGCACAAATTGTTATTTCACACAAATGTTTTTACACATCGAATTTTATGTGTGTGACCCTCACCGATATATGTGTACACTAAATTCAAAAGTTTAGGGTAGGCAAAGATATTTTTTTTATGCTCAGGTGGTATTTCTTTAAACTAAGATACAGTGTAAAAAAATTATGAAATGTAATTAGAATTGTAAAAAATTGACTTATTTTAAAATGTTATCTATTCCTGTCTCCTGAGATTATTCCAATAAGCTGATTTTGGTGTACAGTAAAATTGTCTATGATTATTATCAATATTGAAAACAGTGTTTAATAATTTAGCTGTGTAATCATTTAGTAGAAACCATGTAAAAGTCTCCAATGCAGTGTTTTAGCAATAAATTTTTACTCATTACATAAATGTATTCATTTAAAAAAAATACAAATAAAAATGTACTGACCTACACTTTTAAATAATAATGTATGTTTAGTTAAAAAAAAAAGAGCTTAACCAACAAATACTTACAAAGAATTTCTACCCTCAGACAAGCTTGGACCAACTGTCTTTGCTCCTGTTAAAATGGATTTTGTGGGAAATATTAAGGTAAGTAAAGGCAAATGATGAATTTTAATTGATTTTTAAGTAATAACTGTTAATAATACATGGCATTTTTTAATATGACATAAGCATGTACATGTCATTAGTATTAGGGTGAAGATGCATTGGTGCATCCTGTACAAAATGTAATCTTTTGTAATAATGAGCAGTAATACATATTATGATATATGAATTATTGCTTGGGAGGTTGGAACTTTTTCCCAAGAGTTTATCCGTTGAAGTAATTAACAGGGGATGGTACCTTCTCTGTACTTTTTCTGGAAGTCACCATTACCACTAGAGGGCGTAATAGCTTGGTCTGAGAGTTCATCCTTCTTATTTTCTCCATCAGAAAATTCAGCAGAAGGTGGTGTCGGATCCTGAGAGTTTCCCCACCCTGCAGAGCATCGTGCTGCACGAGGTGGAGACGGAGGTGTCTCAGGTGCGGAACTCGGCCACTGAAGCGCTGCTGTGGCTTAAACGCGGACTCAAGTTCCTCAAAGAGTTCCTTTCTGAAATCAATACAGGGATAAAGGACGTCCAAGGAGCTCTAAGTAAGTCAAACGATCAAATCTAAAACAGTTTGTGTTGCAAAAAGGAAAGAACACCTGCTTCAAACAAATGTCCTTCAGTCAGTGCTTTGTAACGTCCCATTTATTCTTCTTTTAGATAATGCATATGGAAAGACTCTACGGCAATATCATGGATGGGTTGTCCGAGGTGTCTTTGCAGTAAGTGTTTGAATTTTAAAGGAACATTTGTCTGACCTCCTAGTTCTTGAGGCATTTTTACATTTGTCCTGTTATTGCAACTAGTTTCTTATTTTTATATAATCACTGACTGTTTATCTTTTTGGTTTGTTTGTTTGTTTTTATATTTAAGCTACAGTCGTGGCCAAAAGATTTGAGAATGACACAAATATTAGTTTTTACAAAGTTTGCTGCTAAACAGATTTTAGATCTTTGTTTCAGTTGTTTCAGTGATGTACTGAAATATAATTACAAGCACTTCATACGTTTCAAAGGCTTTTATCGACAATTACATGAGATTTATGCAAAGAGTCAGTATTTGCAGTTTTGGTCCTTTTTTTTCAGGACCTCTGCAATTCGACTGGGCATGCTCTCAATCAACTTCAGAGCCAAATCCTGACTGATAGCAACCCATTCTTTCATAATCACTTCTTGGAATTTGTCAAAATTAGTGGGTTTTTGTTTGTCCACCCACCTCTTGAGGATTGACCACAAATTGTCAATGGGATTAAGATCTGGGGAGTTTCCTGGCCATAGACCCAAAATTTCAACGTTTTGGTCCTCAAGCAACTTAGTTATCACTTTTGCCTTATGCCACGGTGCTCCATAGTGCTGGATAATGCATTGTTCTTCACCAAACTGTTGTTGGATTGTTGCTGCTGAAGGGTGTTTCGGTACCTTTCTTTATTCAGGGCTGTGTTTTGGGGCAAAATTGTGAGTCAGCCCACTCCCTTGGATGAGAAGCAACCCCATGGAGTCATGATGCTTTACAGTTGGCACGACACAGGACTAACGGTAGCGCCCACCTTTTCTTCTCCAGACAAGCCTTTTTCCAGATGCCCCAAACAATCAGAAAGAGGCTTCATTGGAGAATATGACTTTGCCCCCAGTTATCAGAATGGACTGCTGAGGACTGGGGCAAAGTCATAGTTATTTGGGGCATCTGGATAAAGGCTTGTCTGGAGAAGAAAAGGTGAGCGCTACCGTTAGTCCTGTGTCGTGCCAACTGTAAAGCATACTGAAACCATTCATGTGTGGGGTTGCTTCTCATCCAAAGGATTCACTCACAATTTTGCCACAAAACACAGCCATGAATAAAGAATGGTACCGAAACACCCTTCAACAGCAACAATCCAACATTTTCCAGCACTATGGAGCACCGTGCCATAAGGCAAAAGTGATAACTAAGTTGCTTGAGGACCAAAACATTGAAATTTTGGGTCCATGGCCAGGAAACTCCCCAGATCTTAATCCCATTGAGAACTTGTGGTCAATCCTCAAGAGGTGGGTGGACAAACAAAAACCCACTAATTCTGACAAACTCCAAGAAGTGATTATGAAAGAATGGGTTGCTATCAGTCAGGATTTGGCCCAGAAGTTGATTGAGAGCATGCCCAGTCGAATTGCAGAGGTCCTGAAAAAGAAGGACCAACACTGCAAATACTGACTCTTTGCATAAATGTCATGTAATTGTCGATAAAAGCCTTTGAAACGTATGAAGTGCTTGTAATTATATTTCAGTACATCACAGAAACAACTGAAACAAAGATCTAAAAGCAGTTTAGCAGCAAACTTTGTAAAAACTAATATTTGTGTCATTCTCAAAACCTTTGGCCACGACTGTATATATAAATAAGATGCATAATTTTATTTACATGTAGATATACATATAATACAATTTTACAGTAGGTTGGTTTTTACATTAACTGACCAGCATTTGCAAGTATTGAAAGTTAAACATTTTTCCACACTGTATAAACTGCAGACAAAGCACTCAGAATGTCCCAACCCAAGGAAAGAAAAAAGTTTTGACACGTATCTTATAAGAACCAAAAAGGGATTTTCAACATAATCTGATAATCCCGATGTGAAATTTGGTTACTCAGAGAGGATATACTACCACCTATCTGAGTAATATGCTGTGAAGTTTTTGGTTGAATAAATGGCAACATATTACTCACTCGATATCTCATCTCTGTCTTTTTAGAAGCAGCAGAGGAGTTCTTTGAGTATGATGCTGAGGAGTTCCTGGTGTTCCTGACACTCTTGATCACAGAAGGACGGACTCCAGAATGTTCTGTAAAGGGGCGGACGGAGGGTGTTCACTGCCCACCTGCCCAATCTGCTATGCCTGTCCTTACCAAACATGAATGCAGCGACAAAATACCACAGGTTGGTTACACATTTTTTTTTTACTTAAGGAGATGTAGTTACATTTCGGAGTAAAATAAAATGTTAAAAACATGATATAATTTAGTCAGAATATTTCTCATCATGACAATAGCCACAGAAGCTGAAATGGCGTTAAACACAAACAAACAAACAAAATCGATGTTAAGTAAGGGATAGTGGACAGGCAGCTGATAGTTATCGCAGCAATAATTTTCGCGATATTACACGGCTACTTGCCACATTAGGAAAAAAACTGGACATTAATATGAATTTAAAACATTTTATTGGCATATTTGTTTAAAATTAACATTTTCATCCTTCCGCGAAACCATATAGTACCACGTGACTAACATTCAAACTTATGTAAGACAATTTATAACATTTACATATGAATATATAACAACGGATGTATTTAAAATTTTCCATTGTTAATTGTGGTTGTCCAGTATTTGTCACAAGATGGCACCAAACGGTAATCTTTGTTGGCGCAGAGGGATTTGAAACATACAAGTAGTACCGGCCATGCGTTATTACTTTGGAGCGGTTATTTTTTTAAAAGAACGAACCTGCAAATGTCTGAACTGACCAATCAGAATCAAGCATTCCAGAGAGCCGTGTAATAACAAGCAATAAATCATGTCCTTATGTTGTCATAACAGCTGAGTATTTCTGGGAAAACATTATATTTTCAACTTGCTGTTCTTTAATAATGAGAACAGACCGGGATTTCTACTTGGAAACCTCAGAATGCTTGCTAATGACAGAAATACTACACTTCACCTTTGGGTTCTTGAAGTCACTAGCACTCTGTCAAAACCATTTACAAGTCAGACAGTGTTATGTAGTATACAACAAAACTTTTTCTCCAATGCAGTGTCGTCAGGCAAGAAGGACAAGGTCAGAGGTCATGTTACTATGGCGCAATCACATCCCCATCATGATTGAGGTGATGCTGCTTCCTGACTGTTGCTACAGTGATGAAGGCTCGACCACAGACTGCCCAGACCTAAATGATCCAGCAATAAAGCAAGATGCACTCTTACTAGAGAGATGGACTTTACAACCAGTGCCCAGACAGTAAGACTTGCTCTTCAAAATAATTCCAATACACATTCTTTCCCACAAGTTTTAAAAATCTTGATGTTTGTTGCAGGAGTGGAGATCGATTTGTTGAGGAGAAAACCTTGCTGTTGGCTGTGCGTTCCTACGTGTTTTTCTCGCAGCTAAGCGCATGGCTCAGTGCCTCTCACGGACTTGTACCTAGAAACATCCTATACAGGTAACATACTCTACACACAAACACTTTCAAGGGTAGAAAGAAATAATGACTTTATGAAGGTGAAGCTACATTACATTTTGGTAGATTCTCACTAGCTTTGGAGTACAGCAATGTGTATTTTGGTGATTCCATGGGATTTAAAATGATGAATGAACCGCAAGTAGAAAAATAATGTGGGTAAATAGTGTGTAAAGCCTTCCAAAAGATTTTAGATGTGCCTTTCAGCAAGAGACAGAAAGTCAGCCCTGTCGAAAAACAGCATATACTGGTAAGGTATCTTAAACCAAAAGATACAGTGGCCCAGTAGTGCACAACAAACCAAAATTAAAATAGCAAGCATGAGCTCACACCAAAACAAAATTAAAAAAGCAAACATAAGCTCACAACACGACAAAATGAAAAAAGCAAACATAAACTCACAACACAGCGCAATTTAAAAGTAAACACAAGCTCACAGAACAGCGGAACTGATCCTGACCACTAGGGGGCAGTTGGTCTGCGGGCTGTTGGTAGTAAAACTTAGTTCGTTTGACCAACAAAAGGGTCATTACTTTGCGAACAGAAATAACCTCAGAGGAGGGTTTTAATTAAAACTATCAAAACAGGTACAGACTGCTCGCGAATATGACATATGACGGCACAATAGCCGTTTCTGCAGACCAACTGCCCCCTAGTGGTCTGGAGCATTTACATTGTGTTCTGGCTTAATGTCGTTGTGTTGTGAGCTCATGTTAATCTTTTTAAATTGCGTTGTGTTGTGAGTTTATTTTTGCTTTTTTCAATTGTGTTGTGTTATGCACTATCGGGCCACTATATTGAGACCAGCAAAGAAGCAGGATAAAGAAAAAGGACATGACATGTGGCCAGGTATGGTTTCCCGTACTAGGAATTTGTGCTCTGTGCCATCTAAGTGCACACAGCAGTGAGAAGTAAACTCACACCCGGAGCAGTGTGCATCCATTTCTGCGGCACCCGGGGAGCAGTTGGGGGAATGGTGCCTTGCTCAAGGGTCTCACTTCAGTTGTGGTATTGAAGTTGAAGAGAGCTCTGGTTATTTACTCCCCCCACCCGAAATCCCTGCCGGACCTGGAACTCGAGCCCACGACCTTTGGGTTACAAGTCCAACTCCCGATTCATTAGGCCACATACTTAACCACAGCATATGCTGGTTTTTCAACAGGGAGGGAAGTAGAAAAACAGAAAGTCAGAGCTTACATCCTTCAATACAATGGAACAATTTACATTAGATGTATACATTTACATGTTTTAACAATCCCATTTGCTGTATTTTGCAGAATAAGTGCAGCTGATGAAGAACTGATATGGAACTTCTCACAAACACCCTCTGAACATGCTTTTCCTGTCCCAAACGTGTCCCATAGTGTCGCTCTCAAAGTGCGGGTTCAGTCTTTGCCTCGCCAGCCCAAATACCCCGTACTCAAATGTAGCATACACTCAGGTATAGCTTTTTTGGGCAAGAGAAACCTGGAGCGTGGAGAGGGTAGGAACCATTCTGGAGAAAATCGCAGTTCCCTCCGTCTGCCAGGATCTCCACTTTTCTCCAGGCCTCTACGCCCTTCTCCTCCTCCCCACAGCCCTCTTAACACCCGTAAATGTCACCCTCGCTCTGAGTCCCCTCTCCCACCAGGCAAAGCCATCAAGTGGCTGTACTCTCGGCTGAACGGTGGTGTGGACATCCCCCCTACAGAGGTGTATAACTCGTGTTCTGATGGGGCGGAGAGCCCAAAAACCTCAAGTGTGGAGTCACCAATTCGTGGTTTTAAATCACTCTCCATTACCGACCCTTTATTTACCCCCAGCCCAAGTCCCAGCTCCATCTCAGGTGAAACCAACCCTCTCATTGGCTCCCTGCTTCAAGAGAGACAGGAAGTCATTGCTCGCATTGCTCAGCGACTGAATTTGTGCGACCCTACAGCTCCTCATCTCCCTGATGCTCTCTTCACTTCTCAAGAACCACCAGGACACAAAACAACCTGGAACTCGTCGCAGGATAAGGAGCGCTTGAAGAAATCCAAAGAGCTCCTCTTCCCAGTCCCCCAGCCTCAAAACCACAATGGACCCAGTCCAGAAATCCCTGAGAGGAGCCGGTCTTCTCTCTTTGACACCCCCTTGAGCCCTAGAAGCAGAACACGCATGGACAGAGTCGACCGTGAATCAAAAACTTCCCCAAAACCCTCGACTTGCAGGCGCCTGGTACTCAGTGATCAGTCTGCTGAGGGTTCTCTGATTGCAGATGCAGTTCAGGACATCTCGAGGTTGATTCAGGAGCGACTGCAACATTCCTACAGTCTCCTCAATGGCACCTATAAATTGAAGACCTCTCAAACCGAACAGGCCGAGACAAATCATGGAACGCAGACAAATGGCTTCGTAACATCAAGCCATGAGAAGTCTTCAAGTGCACCCAATGGTGAAGCAAGCACAGATCCACGAATTTCTCAAACAACAAAATGTTGCAGATCCCCTGACTCTCGCCACAGAAAACGGGACTGTTCCCCTAGGCCACAAAATGTGGCCAGTTTAAAACTTGAAGACCACAGCGTCACAAAATCACAGCCTTTACAGACAACTAATAAGCAACAGTATGCCAGTAGAGAGTCCTGGACCTCCTTGAAAAGCAACTCTAGCCATGCAAGTTCTCCTCAGGAGAATGGCCTGATTCGAACTGGATACCGCCAGCCTTTCAAGACCCAAGAGGCAAACCGTGAGAAAGGAGCAGAAAAGGATGTCTCGAATGCGTCCATTTGTCTCGAGAAGAATGAGAACCAGGACCCCTGGGCTTCTCCCTCTAGCACACCAGCCACCTTTACTTGCAACACCAGTCCTTCCCATGCCCAGAGCAATCATACTGTGAGTTCATATGTCTTTCAAGTGGGTTTATAGGAATACATTTGTTTTTGTTGTGTTTTATAGCCCTTATTTGAAACTCAATGCTGAATACATCCTCTCTGTTTTTGTATTAACAGAGACCCTCCCCATTGAAGCCCTGCAGTAACTGGAAAAAACAGAATCGCCACTCCATAGACGGAACTGCAACAAAAGCCTTCCACCCCTGCACAGGCCTACCTCTCCTCTCCAGCCCGGTAAGACTTTAGATCTCTCTGTCATTTCCCAACAAAGAGATTATAGCACAACATCTTACTGAAAGGGCCCCAGAGTCTTTGACTGTGTCTGTGATTCATCTACTCTCACGTGTGAATCACTTCAAATGCTGTCTGGAGTTTCTATGCCTCTTAGATGACATGCTAATGATGGGCCATAGATTTACCATAATAACTTCTTCCAACTCTTTATTAATACTTTCCATTAATACGCTTAGTAAATTAAGTCATGAGTGTTTTCAAATCATACTGATGGCAGAATGAGTTCTGATTTGTACCGTATGACTCAGGCACTTCTCTTTGTGTGGGAGTTTGGTGCTGTTACTCCAGATGAGTGGTGCTCTTGTTTTCTAGAGATCCACTCAAATGTAATTCTCACTCTTTCTATTGGTTTTCAATAAATGTTACTAACAACTAAACTGTTTTGATCAGCATTTTCTGCAAGACAAAGACAGGCACTATGTACTGCTTTTTTAAGTACTAAATAGTTGTTATCTTGTTAAGTAATTAAATACTTTAGCGACTTTTTTTATCATTTCTCACAGATTTTACAGGTAGTTAATGATTAGGGTTAGAGATAAGGATAGGAACAAAATAACGCATGCCAAATTGCTGACATAAAATATAAATGTTTACAGTATTAGAAAATATTTTTGGCTTTTAAATCTGTCTTTGATAGATATGGGAATAAATACATTCTCGGTCTATTTTTGTTTGTTTGTTTTATAGTAGCCACAGTGTTACCAACGGATACCATATTATTGCACAGACACACACTGGATTACAGGAGCAAATACTGATTGAAAGAAACTTATATGCAATTTCAAATTGGGGACAGTACTGTATGTTGTATCAGTATAAATATATATTTAAGTAACATACAATTGTTCAATTGGTCACAACAAGCTTGTAAAACAAAGATGTAAATTGTTTCGTCTGCTTCCTCCTTTTTCTCTCAGGTTCCTCAAAGAAAAAGCCAGACAGGATATTTTGATTTGGACACATCTCTGATTCATTGCAGAGGTGTGCCATGGGCTGCCAACAAGAGGTATGACTTTCTTTCCTCACTTTATTTCCTGCTGTAGTGCCATTGTTCCATATTTCACTGTGCCATTTCATTTCCTTTACTGAGGCTTTCCTACATACACTGCCATCTGCTGTGCACACATACACTAGAGTTATCCCTAAAGCTCAGACTACCTAAAATGGCTGACTAAACTATGTGTGTGTGTGTTTTCAGGGTTTTGAAAAGATCACAAGAATGTGATGAGTCTCAGCATCAGATCCTCAGTGCCAGCGCTCCACCCATCAGCCTCAGCCTTTTGGGAAACTTTGAGGTAGATGAACAAATAATTTCACTCGCGCACACAATAAGTGAACAATCCTTTGTGCCCACGCCCTCTTTCTTTAATTGGTATAATGTTTTGTCTTTACCCTGCTCATACATTTACCATATTTACCTCAAACATTTATAAAATGTCAATAATAGGGTTACTCCACCCCAGAATTAAATTAATCACTTATCCCCATGTTATTCCAAACCCGTAAAAGCTTCTTTGAAATACACTTTAAGGTGTTTTGGAAGAAAACCAGGAGGGTTTTGACTTGTCCTATTGACTGCGAAGTCATGAACACTGTCAAGGTCCAGAAAAGTGTGAAGGGCGTTGTCAAAAATAGTCCATCTGCCATTAGTGGCTCAATCTTTACTTTATGAAGTGAGAAGAATTCCTTTTTGTATGCAAAGAAAATAAAAATAACTTTTTTCAGCCACCCAGTTTTCATCCAAAATATCCTATATTTCGTTCTGAAGACGAACAAAGTGTTTATGGGTTTGGAATGACATGAGGGTTATGATTAATGACATAATGTTAATTTTGAGGTGGGGTAACCCTTTAAAACTAGACTTGACATATTCATAATTTCAGTCTGATAGGATTATTAGATGGATAGATGTTTCTTTGTGTTTATGTGTGTAGGAGTGTGTTTTGAATTATCGTTTGGAGCCATTGGGCACAATTGAGGGTTTCACAGCAGAGGTTGGCGCCAGCGGCACTTTCTGCCCCAGTCACATGACTTTACCTGTTGACGTGTCATTCTACAGTGTCTCTGATGATAACGCACCTTCCCCCTACATGGTAATGACCCAAACTGAGTTACTTGAATATTCTGTGTACTTGCCATATGGGTATGTTAGTGCTATTCTTTTATTAGTGCAATTGTAAATAAAGTAACGGAGCACCTGCGAATGAGTCAATAATGTCATTATAAATGTCTATGTTATTTAAAAGGCTCATAAATGATCTCGATTGAATTCTTCTGGTTCTCTTTAGGGTGTCATAAACTTGGAGTCTCTCGGTAAGAGGGGATATCGAGTACCTCCTTCAGGAACCATTCAAGTGGTAAGGATCAGGTTATTTTAAAACACACACATAGTTATCTGCTTACAAACTGTGTGTCAGGTCATGACACACTTTTTTCGAATGAGTAATAATCTACTCATACATGTGTGTAACAACCAGACTGCTATGTGAGAACAAAGGAAAATGTCAAGCATTGAAATTGTTTACCGATGCGCTCTCTACTGGTGACTGTGGGAATTACATTATACATGGAAACGGATGAATAGAAAGAACAATGAATCCCTTACTAACCTTTTAGGTGCAGTATTTTCATAGCTTGTGTGAAATATGAGCAGGCTTTTTTTTATGGTAATTGATATTTTAACACCAAATGTTGTCAGGCTTAGTGTTAGTGTATTAGTCATGAACGGATCACTCTGACACAGTGTTTGTAATGACTGATTTTGGATGTTAGTAAAGCAAAACTGTTATTTTAATAGATATGTTTATGGTTTTTTCCACCCACTCAGATAATTAGTACGTTTAGCATAATTGCTCACTAACTGCAACTTTACATTTGCTTGTGTTTTCCGTTTTCTGTAGCTTTGACGCTTAGTGTTTCTTCATTGTTGATGTTTTGTCTTTTGTCTTTATGTGTCAGACCTTATTTAACCCCAATAAGACAGTGGTGAAGATGTTTGTGGTGATGTATGATCTGAGAGAAATGCCCGCCAGCCATCAGACATTCCTGCGGCAGAGAACCTTCTCAGTCCCAGTCAAACGCGATTACAACGGACAAAACAACAAAAAGCCATCCACACTGAGTCAAGGACGAACCCTCCGCTACCTCGTCCATCTGAGGTCAGTAGCCTGGCATGAAGCTGACCACCTTGAGTGCTCACTTCAGTGTATTCATTCTGGCATACAGGGCTTAAAATGCATACATGATTTAATTAGCCCTCAGAATTGACTGATAAGGTGTGTGAAAATGCAGTGCTCTTATGAAGTCCTTATCAGAGCAAGTCTGTTTATTTGTCAGCCATTTAGAAAGTACAGCTCTTATCTACTTGAAAGAGGAATGAAGGCTCCAAAACTGTTTGTCAGGTTTACTTTTCAGCAAAATTAAGTGCTGATGAAGAGAAAATTATCCTAAAATCTTACAAACTCACAAAGACATGTAGAAAAATGGCATACTAATAAAAATGGGTATAGTTACGTTTTAAGTAAATGTTGTCTGATGGCGATGTTTAGTCAAAATGAGCTTGCATTTACAATGTCATCATAAGTTAATTAGAGTTATTGAAAAGGCAATATTAGTTACTTCATATTAAAATAAGCATTTTCAGTTTCCGATTTAGACTCAGTGGGTCATGAATTTTTATCACATTTCTTGTTCAAGACATATAATTGAGTAGAACATCCAACTCCTCCAACAACGTCTCCTTGAGGAAGACAAGGAAACTGTAGTTAGCAAGCTGTGTTAGCAAAATATGTCTGATTAGTTGTTTGGTATACATTAGTGAGACTTTTTTCCTTTTCTCTCTCTCTCTCTCAGGTTCCAGAGCTCCAAATCTGGGAAGATCTACCTCCATCGGGACATCCGGCTCCTTTTCTCCCGTAAATCCATGGAAGTGGACAGTGGTGCTGCCTATGAGCTCAAGTCATTCACAGAGTCACCTGCCGACCCCCCTTTCTCTCCCAGATGCTAATTTAATCTAGTCTAGTCAAGTCCGTTCTGATTTTAATCCAGCATAGGGGCCTTACTAAATCGAAATCTGTCATCTGCTTGTATGGGAATTAAAAATAGAGAAGCCAACTAAAGCGCACATACACATGCACAGAAGGACTGTTCACATTAATGCCCCCTTTCCTAAAAATACACACAAATGAATCATCAGTGCTTCAACATTTTTAGGTTTAAAACAACAGATGGTTGGGAGTTTTCATTTAGGCTTATTTCCAGACGTCCGGTATGGCGTGAGCAGATATGATGCAGGAAAAAACGAAATCAAAGGACCATTTTTTAAAAACAAAAGTCAAGTAACTGAATAACTGCAAGGATGTTTGAAGAGCACTGTGTTTTTCCACCACAACTGGAAGAAAATGAGTTATGTTCAATGACTTTTTTCTTTGTACTGTTACCAAACCACTTTAATTGGAAGTGTTGCAATAGAAAAACAAATATCTTACTAGCTTAGTGTTTACATATTTACTTTTTTTTTGTCATCAGTTATTTAATATTTAAATTGAACTTTCATTTACTGCACATGTGATGCCTGTTGTGCAAAACATTATGATGTGGTGCAAGATATGTTTCAATCATACCATGTATTTTTGTCTTTCAAATTCAGATCTTAAATAAAAGAATTATATATTATATCTATAAAATTACCTTTAAACATGCATATATCTGTGTTCTGTTTTTGACTACTTAAAATACAAACAATTATGTGTGTGTGTGTTTGTGTGAGTATGCCTGGTGTTATTAGAATCAACAAGTATAGCTATACCAGTAAAATTTTTGGACATTTGGACAGTGGACATTTTTGCATGCCTGCTTATAAATCATAGAATTGAAGCATTTTGAATTGAAATAGTGGAAATATTTGTGTGATGGGTAGGTTTAGGTGTAGGGTTAGGTTAAAGCGTATAGAAAATACTATATATACAGGAGAAAACCATTGTGTCTACAGGAATGTCTCCACAAAAAATGGAAACCAGTGTCCATGTGTGTGTAGAAAGACCATGGTTATTCATTGGCGTTAATCTTTGAAACTATCAAGCAAGTGGACTTATTCTGGGATTCCATAAATACATTGGTAATACACAGACTATCTTACAGCATGAACATGGGTTTATGAAGTAAATGTGAGATTTCAGGTTAAACCATTGCTTACATGTCAAGACTTGGAGTTAAATGCTCATAATAAAAACAAACCTCCTGGCAGACACTTTTTATAGAACTTGCTTGGTTAAATATCTGCCTTTTCTATCTGGCTGCATCCCTGCTGAAAAAAAACAGCATATGCAGGTTAAGTATGTTTTGATGCTGGTTTAAGATGGTCCTTTGCTGGTTTATGCTGACAAATGAGCAGCTTAAACCAGCATCCCAGCATCAACCAGTATATGCTGTTTTTTTTCAGCAGGGATTTAACTTATATTCTCTCAATTTTAAAACTAGTCAGTAAGTTTTAGCATTTGTTGTTGAAACTTTTAGACATTTAACTTCCCTATAAAACAATACCCAATACCCACACTTGTATTTTGTGTTGGTGCTAATTGGAAACAAAACCAAATATCCAAAGTACAAAATAAAGCCGTGCAAATAACAGTATCCATCCATAAATTCTCTTGCATAGTGGTTACTAAATACATGTGCGGTTTGTCTCAGTTATTTTACTTTCTATTTTAAAACAAATATTTACACATTAAGAAACTTCTTGGAAATAAAAAGCATTTGAAAGGGCGCTTCTTGTTTTTATTCAGTCAGTATTTATATGGATATAGCATATATAGAGAGGTGAGCAAAAACACAGTTCACATTTTGCAGCGATATAAATAAACTCAAAAGGTTTCCCTCAAACAAAACAACCTTACAATAATAGGAATACACTGAATGTACAATAATAGATTGATAAAAGAAGCAAGGCCCAATTTTTTGAACAGGCTCAATGCCTTTCAGAGCGGTAGCACATCAGAAACCACAGGAACAGGAAGAGAAACAACAATAAACAGCAGCGAAACACACCAACAGAGATAACAAGAAAACAGAATAAAACAAAAAGCAAAAAAGCAGCTACTGGTAATATCACATCTCCACCTTGTGTCTGCAGCTGGCTTGATTTTCCTCTCCAGACATATCCAAAAATTACTGCTCCTGCCGCAAATATTGAAACAAGTCCTAATAGTCCTCCAAATAATCCAGATGCTGCTACAGCTGCAGCTAATCCTGATATTCCTGTTGATGCTAATGCTATTGATGCTATTACTCCTGCTGCAGCAAGTGCTAATCCTGTTGTTCCAAATGATGCTAATGAGTTAAATGCTGTTTTTGCTGCATCTATAATCCACTGTGCTGCTTTTTTTACTTGGGATACTGCCCACTTTATTTTATCTTTTACCCATAATATTATATCTTTTACGTATTTTAATATTGCTAAAAGTGTTACTACTACGAACACTTTTAATACACCTATTACTTTTATTATGAATTTTATAAACTTTTGTAATCACTCTTTTTCTATTGCAACTATTGCAGCTCCTGCTATCGCTCCAACTATTGCTGCTTCTATTAGTGAACGTTCTCTTATCACTGATCGCAACATGGCTGCTGCTATTCCTGCTATGCCTCCTGTTACCCCTGTTACTGCTGATATTAGTCCCGTTCGTTCTTCTTTTTCCCACAGTGAATTTGAAACACATACTGCAGCTGCTGCTCCAGCTGCTGCTCCTATTATTAGTTCACCTACTCCTGACATAAATGCATAAGCTACTACTACAACTGTTACAACTGCAATTGTTAATGTCAGTGGTGACCATAGAGTTTCATTTGATTCTTCTCCTGCTGCCTTCTCTGCCGCTGAAACAGAGTGAGAAGGAGAGAGGTTAGTTCACCTTAAAATTAAAACTCTGTCATGAATTACCTCATGTTGTTCTAAACCCCATAATACCTTCGTTCATCTTCTGAACTTAAATTAGGATATTTTTGATGGAATCAGAGAGCCATCTGATCCTCCATAGACAGCAATACAACTAAAATGATCCCAGGTCCAGAAATGTAGTAAAAACCAACCTGATCTCACGGCAATTTGTACGTATTTTACGAGGTGGCTAATTCGTACGAATTTGTACGACCTCACTCGTACGAAATCATACGATTTATTCTAAGTCGTACGTATTTTACGAGATGGAAATTCGTATGAATTTGTTCTAATGACCTAAACATAACCCCACCCCTAAACCTACCATCACGTGATTTTAGACAAACCGTACGAATTAGTATGAATTGGCACAAATTTGGCACCTCGTACAAATATGTACGAATTGCTCGTGAGACTGTGTTGGAATAACCAGTGCTCAATCATAGCTTAATCAAAAGTGTTTTTAACTTAGCAAAAGCAATTTAAGCTAGTTCGCCCAAAAATGAAGATGCTATGTTTATCTGCATCCAAGATTTAGGTGACTTTGTTTCTTCAGTAGAACATATACTGGCAGTCAATAGGACTTATGTCTTTGAGAGTCAAGAAACATACACTGACAAAAACAAATGAAACCCTACATTGAGGTCTTAAGGAAATTGCATAGGAAATTGAACATTATTTATGTCATTTTTATTTTACCTCTGATATATAACAGTTCCTAAATGTATCCTCACAAGCCGCAGGGTTTAAATTATTTTTGTCTGTTTTTTTAATGAAGCCCATTGACTGCCATTATTTGACTGACACACTACTCTTTTATTTTACCATGTGCTTTTTATGTGGTTTAACATCACTGTTAAAGTGCAAGTAGCATCACAGTACAATTAGGTGCAACATACTACACATGACCTATTCTGACATATTCTATGATCTGTTGGCCAGCAGATTCTCAGCAGCTGGATGATTTCCTTTGTTTCTGGCTCTGTATAGATAAACCTCATTGTAAACAGAAAAGTGTGAATATTAAGTGGATGGTTAGTCCCAGAGAGATTGTGTGCAGATTCACATAAAGAAAGTGCTGTGGATTTCTTTAGTATTGCACTGCCTGTCAATCACAGTTTTTCCCACATCCATTGAACTTAGCTTATTTTTTATTTTGGATAATTTCATAATGTTTTACCAGTAAGGGCATGGCCCTCATTTTAAAACGTCACCATGTTTACTATCCATTCCATTTCCCCCAAAATAAATTCTGCCCAAAACCATCTGCAAATTCCACCTGGGTGTGATGATAAGGCACTAATCTTTTCTAAACTCCAAACCCAGTTAACTTCCAATGTTAATAACAAAACACTTTACAGATTCCATATAAAAATTACATTACTAGTTGATAATGCACAAAAAAAAAATTCTGTAAAGCATAAAACAAAACCGAATTGAAAAGAAAAGGATTGATTTTTACTTTATTTTTTACAGAGACTGTTGGATCAAAATGTCCACAGTATTACAGGCAGTGGACATACTGTAGATACAGTAGGTTGGATATGCAGAAAAGGCTTGTGCACTTCATCATGATTGTTCAAAATAATATATCCTGAGCAGTGTGGAAAAAAGGGAAATGGGCTGAAGGAAAATTATTTTCACTCCCTGACAGTGTGGCACATATAAAGGGAGAAATGTAGCATAGCACTATGTTATTTGCTTATCAAGATGCTGATATATATATATGCTTATTTTATTTGCTATGACTGATTTTGGTCATAATAGGTTTTACAATAAACACAAACATCCTCTGCTATTGACTGCTGCTTAGCACATAATCTGTGAATGCCCATAGTTTTCTGCAACAGCAGCAATGGGCACATGACCAAAGGCATTATTCTTATTGATTAGATTGTTTTCTTTGCAGTGTGATTGAAGAGATTAAAACAGCTGTCAGGTAAAAATAAATAAATACATTAAAGCAATGAAAAAGTTATTTACGAACTGAACAGTTGTAGGAACAGACCTGAAATTATTTTTGCGGAGGTCAGTGTGATCTAAAACAGTCCTAGACCCTATTGACTTTTATTGTTTGGAAAAAAAATTGAAGCCATGACAGGAATTACATTGTTACATGGAGCACTTTTAAGAATACCACACAATCAACCTGATCTCACAAAATTCTGTGTAATGACCATGGGTTCTTAACTCAAAATTCAGTGGTAGTGTCACAAAATCTACGAAAGTTCCGTGATGGGCTCACGGAAGAGAAACCAATGTAAGTCAGTGATATCAGTCGTGATCCACGCACGGATAATCGGATTCATTTTATATAAATTTATACTTTCATTGTAGCACCTAGTCCCACCTTACCCTAAACCAGGGCCGCAGTCCTCTAAGTTTTTCATACAACCCTGCTTCACAACACCTGACTCAAATCAAATGGATCCAACAGCCA
>JAUCMT010000032.1:7468923-7484335 GCA_032357475.1 Enteromius thamalakanensis
ATGTCAAACAACCAACCGAAGTTTGTTGTGCTCTGCGGCTTGTTTGGGGTCTTGGAAATGTTGCCACAATAACAGACCGATGTGTAAAACTCTGACATATTTTAAAGATTCTATGCCGTGTATTTTAAATATTTCACATACTTTTCGAAAACCCAGTGTTTAGTTGATCCTGATAAGAGCTCGTTGTCTCAGTTGTAAACACGATGGCGTCACAGCATCTTTGTTTCACACATCTCCTGGAAATCCTTTGTAATTCAACCAATCCAATGACTCCTGAAGTGTTTCCAGATAAGTGCTTTTTGCATCAGACGTTTAGCCATGGGCTGAGACTAGTCTAAGAAATGCAAGTTAAAGGTATTTTCACGTTTTATTCCTTGACATAAAAGGACATCAGAGGTCAGACATTAATAGTTATCACACTGAACAAGAAGAGAGGAAAAATCCTACTGACTCTTGACTCTTTGTCAAGGCAAACAGGGAAACGCTAACTTCCCAGGTGTGGCCTAAAAAATGTGATCGCTGCACTTTATAGCATTTATTGCCCTTGTCAGTAAAATGTAGCTAATTGATTCTATATTAGAAAGTTCAGTTTTTATACTGATGAGCATTCATTTAAGAGTTATTGTGATTTGGCACTTTATTCCTGGCTATCATCCATCCATTTATTTCTTGTTTATATGCGTTTATGTATGTTGTTCATTCCCTGCTACTCTATAGCACCTTGCATGTTTGCCATTCCCTCCGTAGGTCAGGGATTTTCACTGGGGCCTCGGGTGACAGCTGGGTGCTCTCTGTTTCCTGCCTGTGAGGCCCCCTGTCCTCCATCCTACACCAGCACCCGAAACATGACACCACTAAACCTGCATTGGTATAATCCATCAGCATACATACAATATGGCAGCTGTCTTTTTTCCTATTTAATTTAATCACAGTCTTTATAGCTTGTTTCCAAAATTGCCTCCATGCACTATTTCTTTGCGCATTCATTCCACAAGTCCACAAACTTTGACAGCGAGTGTGCTGGAAGTGCTTAGGGTGAGATTTTCTTTTTGTGAGATTTTGTAGGAATGAATATCTTCACGTTGTGTCAATCATGTTTACATGCCTCCAAACCTTCTGTCCATCATAAACACATTCGGAACCAGGTTTGATTTTGAGTTTTTACATCCGTGCCAAGCGTTTTGACAGGAAAGGATGATGAATACGAAAAAAGAAAAAGAAATAGTGCACTATATAGGTAACGATTTGGGACACAGTTTAGGATTTCACCAGCAGACGCTTTAAATTCCAGACTATAAGAATTTCAGAAAGTTTCCACTCAGCTTCAATGGAAACTCCTGGGCAGCTTTAGCTAAATAAGACCCCATTTGAGCCCCTGTAAATGCAACGGGGGTCTCACCTCACACCCTGTTCCATGCGACCCCCCTCTTCAAAGTCACGTTCGCAAACAAAGTTCAAAATCAGATTGTGTTATGAAGTGCATATATAAGATATTGCCTAGCTCATCTGCAGGCAAATTACTGTAATGTGATTAGTGGGTAAAGATATGGCTGTGTAATATGGTTACCGAATGACAACCATCTTCAAAATTCTGTGTACCCAACTCTGGGTTCCTGCCAACCTGTACAAACAAGCACACACACACACACGCAATAAAAATGCAAGTCTAAAACCATTGCAGGACTTTTCAGAATCCATAGTCCATTTTTCCATCGGCACAAAGTGATTCTTTCTTGGATAGAGAAAGATAAAATGCATGCTGTAGACAGCTGTCACCTTCTGTCTCCTCTGTGATCAATACACTGTCAATCACTGTCAGGCCTCACGCCCACATATACTGTACAGCCTCTTTAGCGGCAGAGCTAGAGACTCGGCACAGAAATGCTGATGTAACTGCGGCTGGCTGATGATCGAGCACAGAGCTTAGTCAGCTACGACACCTTGATGAGCTAGAAAACTCAGCAATGAGAGTAATACAACATTCTCTGAAGGCCTTTTCTTTATGAGTGAAACAAATGCCTTTATTTGGAACACTTTTTTTCCTGGCAGCACAGAATTAGACGAAAAATACACTGTATACAGTAAGGTCAATAGGTATTTTGATACTTTACAATTTTGCAAGTTCTCTTACTTAGAAATCATGGAGGGGTCTACAATTTTCAGCATAGGTGCATTTCCACAGTCTAAAAGGAAAAATCCAGAAATCACATTGTATGATTTTTTAACAATTTATTTGGGAATTAATGTGTCAAATAAGTATTTGATCACTTGAGTCAACAAATGTTAATATTCGGTACAGAAGCCTTTGTTAACAATTTACTGAGGTCAAACGGTTCCTGTAGTTCTTCACCAGGTTTGCACACACTGCAGGAGAGATTTTGACCTGCTCCTCCATACAGATCTTCTTTAGATCTGCCAGGTTTCAGGGCTGATGCTGAGCAACACAGAGTTTCAGCTCCCTCCAAAGATTTTCTATTGGATTTAGGTCTGGAGACTGCCTGGGCCACTCCAGAACATTGATACGCTTCTTGCGGAGCCACTCCTTGGTTTTCCTGGCTGTGTGCTTTGGGTCATTGTCATGTTGTAAGACCCAGCCATGACCCATCTTTAATGCTCTTGACTGAGGGAAGGAGGTTTTTGCCCAATTTGTCACCATACATGGCCCGTTCATCCTCTCCTTAATGCAGTGCAGTCATCCTGTCCCCTGTGCAGAACAACACCCCCAGATGCTTCCAGCCCCAGGCTTTCACTGTAGGTATGGTATTATTGGGATGATACTCATTATTCTTCTTCCTCCAAACATGGCGAGTGGAGTTAAGACCATAAAGTTCTACTTTGGTCCCATCTGACTTTCTCCCATAACTCCTCTGGATCATCCAGATGGCCCTGGCAAACTTCAGACGGGTCTGGACATGGGCTGACTTTAGCAGGAGAGCCTGCCGTGCGATCCAAGATTTTAAACCATGACGTCTTAGTGTATTACTGATAGTAGCCTTGTAAACGATGGTCCCAGCTCTCTTCACGGCACTGACCAGCTCCTCCCGTGTAGTTCTGGGCTGATTCTTCACCATTCTTACCATCATTGGTACCCTACGAGGAGAGATCTTCCGTGGAGCCCAGTCGAGGGACATTGAGAGTCATAATTAGCCATTCTCTGACAATTACTCCAACAGTTGTTGTTTTTTCACCAAGCTGCTTGGCAATTGCCCCGTAGTACTTTCCAGCTTTGTGCAGGTCTACAATTTTGTCTCTTTGTGACTTTTGACAGCTCTCTGGTTTTGTCCATGTTGCTACTTGGACTTTGGCTGATTGTGGGGTGCACAGGTGTCCTTATTACAGCTAACGACCTCAAACAGGTGCTACTAATTTAGAATCATGAGCAGAGTGTAGCTGGACTATTTAAAACAAAATAACAAGTCTTTGAGTAACAGAAATCTGGCTGATAAGCAAGTGATCAATACTTATTTTACACAGTAATTCCCAAATAAATTGTTAAAAAACAATCATACATACACCGGATTTTTCTTTTTAGATTCTGTCTCCTGCACCTGAAAATTGTAGACCCCTCCATGATTTCTAAGTAAGAGAACTTGCAAAATCACAGGGTGATCAAATACTTATTGACCTCAATGTATACACTCCATAACTTTTGCCAAGATGTTTGCCCTAAACGTGTCTTTTTAGCTTCACACTAATGACAACATCCATGAGGGTATCAAATGTACTTGAAATTGAATAATACCGAAATGAATTATACTAACTCAACAATAACATTTTGTTCAATGAGCCATACAAAAACAAGATCAGGGGCCTCATTTATAAAATGTTGTGCACAAACCATCCTAAATTTGATCTTACAATCATTACTAATAGACTGAAATAAATTGTTGGAATAAATTTCACAACTTATGCAAATGTGCTATTTGGAAGAAAGTTGATGATAGTCGGTTGGATATGACAGATTTCACAGTGAATGGTAGTAGGCAAAGCTTTTTTTAGCTTCATGTGATCCATCCAGTCATCAAACCATTAATATTTTTGAATACATTTGTCATGCATAACAAGGTGCATAAGTTTGTTGTGTTCAAAATGACAAATCCCATCATACAATTAACAATTTTGTGCTAAATTGTTCACCTCTGACTGCTCAAAATCTACAGATTGGCTGTGTCTTATTGCGTAATCTATTAGAACAAATATATGAAGACAATCCCCACAAAATTCATGTTTCAAAATTCATAGGAGAATAAAATGAATGGTGAAACTGCAAAAAGTTAGCTTTTCAAGCTTTATTTTAACATCATTACAGGACAGTATCAAACAAGTTTTAATACTAAAAACAGCTTTCAAATGACATTAGGACACAACATTCAGTCTCTTTTGTATTTGCTTGTTGTGCAATATTTGATGTTAACATCTTTCCTCAATTTCTACAAATCTGAGGTTAACAGTCAGTTACAAGCTAAATGCACTTTAACTCCAAAGACGCCTGCCTGTCATTAGCCATCAACGTATATGGCAATTTTGCTCTTTTGAACAAGAGTATACAATATAAACATGCAGTTTCACCAGAATAATAAATTCAAGACACTTATTTCAAGAATATATCCATAATATTTTACATGAAATCTACAGGTAAGTCAGGAATATCACCCCCAGAAATGTAAGCAAAGAGGTTTCTGTAGCAAATGCATCATATAGCTTATGGAAAACTGGCTTGATCAAAAAACTCAACGATACTTAAGCAAGATTTCATTTGAATTCAACAGTAAGTAAGTGCTGTATGCTACACCTTAGGTCCTGTAATCACAAAGGCTAAAGCACATCGTATATGCTGAGGTATATTCAGACTGGACTTTGGCATAAATCAGTTTAAAGCCTTTGAGACGACAAAAACAGTCCAGCCTTAATCCAACAGTCTATAGCCTGAATAGCAGCAAAATGCTACTCCTGCAATAGCAGACAGTACATATTGTTCAATAACAGCTGTAGAGCCTTCACATGATGAATGGTTTTTCCAACACAATCTAATGGCAATTCCAAACTATTTTGCATTTCGGCAAATAAATTTGTAAACTGCTTAAACCTCATTGACGGTTAGGTTTAGGGACAAAACTACATGCTTACAAATCACCACCTTGTAAAATAGTAAGATTTCTTAACAAGATTGGTTGGTTTTTCCTCCCTATTTTAAGATTTCAGACCCATTACCCAATAAATAAGCAGTGTTTACTTTACTTCAAGATTTTGAAGTACAAAACAACAGCGTGGAACTAAGCTAAACTGTGGAATATGTGCACCCTACTCCACACATGGAGGTGGAGGGGTTATAGATATATTTAAGTGGTTTCCTGAGATAGGATGGAAATGTTAACTAAGTGTGACCCCATGAAACATACTGAGAGCCTAGAAAGCAGGGTCTTCTAATCTTAAACATCCTAAAAATTGACATTCAGTAGTATTATTTTGGTTAGTGTTTAAGTACATTTTTTACATTAAATAGTCTGTGAAAACACACCTTTTATCTCCAGGGTCCAAAAATAACACCTGCCATGCCCAAAACTGAAGTAAAATGTGAATTTGGTGCTTAAGTAAATGGTTTACTGGCCATCTGGGTCACTGCAACAATGCAAATTGCAAGAAACCACTAGAATGAGTATATAAATGGTTTATGAGAGGTAGCGTTTCATATAGTGGTAAGATAGTTGCAAATGTAACAAAAATGTACCTTATTTCAACCAAAACTCAAAGTCTAGTTGATATGCTTCTTATTGTTATTTCTTGAATGCAACAATAAACTGCGCAAACTGTGACATCCTATTCGCAAAGAAATGAAAAAAGCATCATGATAGTATGAATTCCAATTAGAATATATGTTCCAATTCCAGTCCCAACTTTGCCATCTTTTTTGGGGCGCATTTACCTAATATATGTATTGGTAAACACTTTTCTAACATGTATTTTTGACACTGCCTTGAGTTTATTATTGAGCAAGGTGTTAGAATTATACGAATCGTTCAGAGATGTTACTGAGTTTGACTCCCTCATTGAGCTTTTTGAATCATTTTTTGGGTATGTTTGATAAGTTAAAAAAAACTTCAGAACAATCAACAAGCAATTTTTGTCACTTAAACAGTCATTTGGTTTATAATTGTGCCATTTCATGTGTTCTTAAATTCGATTTTTTCTTCTTCAATGTACCCATTATTGGGCTGTATGGCAACAAGTTAATTTTGGACCCAGTATGCAAAACTGTACTAAACCTAAAACCTTGTCACCAGTTTGGTATAAGCCTACATTATATTACATTTAAAGATATGAGCTTTTTTTTTCAATTACATGCCTGCCGACATGTCTACAGCAATCTCAGCCTCATGCAAAATACTTTAGCAACATCACATTGCATTCCACATACAGAGCACCCTATGTGAGGGAAGATGGGGTGGACCAGGAGAAAACAGCTTTCCTCTAAAACAGTACTACAGTACTTTGAGGTATTGAGAAGTCCTTTACCCATCTCCAAGAGGCAACCAACTCACCTGTTTCCTCTTAGTGTAGCCAACCACTCTGGCCAAATGTCAAACCAGGGCCGAATGGCAGGCAAGCAGAGGCTAAATGAATGGAGAATGGCATCTGAAGTCCTGTTAGAGTTCTTAAGAGCGCGAGCACAAACGTGGCTATGCCAAGCATCCTTTCCCGAGTTAGCTACATGGCCTCTAAGCATCATGTCAACAGAGTTCGGCTAATGTGTTTGTGATAATTCCATCAAAGATTTCTACTGTCAGTTTATCCACTGAATCTACGGTTTTCAGTGTTGTCGTTTATATGGGGATCTCGCCAGCTCAAACAAGACACTACTTTCCTTTGTCCTCATGTGAAATACTTGCAGTTTGTTGAGTCAATGAAACAGTCAGTTGTGCACTTGAGATGTCCATAAGATCTATGGGCAGAAAGACAGCAATGTTATTTGGCCAAATTTAAATTAATCAAAGGAAAATTCTTTCCAAATATTTTTTTAATATAACATTGTGCTTGAGTTTAATAGTTCAATAATATTCAAACTCTTTGGGCATATTTTGCACGAGGGGTATTTTAGCTTCGCCCTATCCATTTTAAACAGGCTTGAACAGTCTTACCCAGGCAAAAAGGATCTGCATGTGTGAAATCCAAAATCCTTTCCATCACACTCCTCTGCCTCTTCATAGCGATATCCATCCCCACAATATGCAAGTTTGCACTCTGGAAAAGTGACAAAGGGAGAGACAAAACATTGGGGACATTTACAGTAAAAAGCTGGTAGCAAATGTACATATTAAGCTTTACAGACTGGATTTTATGAACTGAAATACTGTTAATTTACCAAATTGTGTTTGAGATATCACAAATACAAAACACCAACATGGCAAACAGACATGACACTAAAGTAATGCAATAATCATTATTTACATTATTAAAAAAATAAAAAAATAAATGTGTGCCCTGGTGTTACTACCTTGTACAGTCTGGCAAACTCTGACATATCTGATGGCAAAAACTCTGATGCATGCCAGCACATTATTTAGCTTATTACATGGCACACAAAATAAAATTAATAAAACAAACACAAAAATACTCTACTTCATCATTTTCCAATTATGGTATGCATTATTTTCCTAATAATTCAGTGCCTGTCTTTAAATATTCCTTAATTAAAGAAGTGGAGTTGGCTACCACATAAGTCAGCTCTTAGTGTCATTTCTGTTAGGGACAGTCATCAACTCCTATGTATTACAGCACACCAGGTTACACAAAGTTGCTCTGTGAGCCCAGCCCTAGAGTACCTGTAATGATGACCCCTTAGAAGCATGAGCCAATTATGAGACATAAGCCATTAGCCTGGGTTCCATGTTATAAGACCTTCACCCACAGAATGGATTAGGTAAACTAACCGGAATATTCTTGATTGAGGACCTCCAAGATATAAAATTTGGCAAAGGCAAATGGCAAAGACCAGTTGGCACCTGGATATATACCACCAATTAAAATTTGGCTGGACTAAGCCCAGGAGGAGGACATTCCTCCGGTAGAATAGGCCCTCAATCCAATAGGACACTACAAATTCACTAATGCGTAAACTAGGGCTATAGCTTCAAATATCCAGCAGGATAGTCTCTGCTCCGTGACTGCCAGCCCTTTAGATTGGTCTCTGAAGCAAACAAAGAGCTGGCTATAGCGCTCTTTTCAAACTCTAAGAGCCAGAACCGGGCAGAGTAAAGGAAGTGCTAGGAAGAGCCAGATTGGTGCTATCTAGAGTGTAGTAAACCTTAAACAGTAGTGTTTTGGTTTGTGGATGACTGTACAGACATGAGACCCAAAATCAAGCCATGAAGTACTGACTGACAGTATGTAACTCACCCACTTGCTTGACCGACAATTGCTGAAAGTATGGTGATCATAAGTGAAAGGGGCCTTAGGTCAGCTAACTGGAGTGTCTCCAAGAAATGCCCTTGTAGGGCCCTAAGGACTATGGATAAGTTCCATATAAGAATAGCATGAGAACTGATTGGCCATGAGTACATGATGTACATGAGTACATGTCCAGCCGCTCTTGCAGAAAGGTTTAGATAGATGACATGTCACAAGAGGATGAGGGGAGCCACCAAGAGGACCAAACACCCGACTTCGCTGACCAGTCTGATAACCTAAGATTGTCCTGGAGCAGCATGTCCACTCCCTGGTTCAGCCTGCCCCCAAGTGAGAATATATTGTGTCCATAAAATGAGGAATTAGTTCTAGGTAGTGTGACCTGACAACACCTTAACGATTTATAAAGGCTACCACTGTCAAGTTGTCAGAGCAGACCAGGACATGGTGTCCACCAAATCCACCAACATTTCTAGGTAGTTGATATGCAGGCTGGAACAGGAGCTGATGCCAGTGTGCCCACGTATAGTGCTCTTCAACCTGAGTTGCAGGCTTCAGTCATGCATAGCTTTTTTCTGGAGGTCAATCCCAACAAAAAGCTTGTTCTCTCAGCAAGAGGTCCACGACTTTCAGGTTACAGGTCACTAAGGAGCCAGGGAACTGACACACATGGTAATGAGAAGACGAGAATTGCTCTTTGAGTATGTTCGTCCTCAATCACAATGGTAGTTTG
The DNA here is from genome assembly GCA_032357475.1 of Enteromius thamalakanensis. Classification (NCBI taxonomy): domain Eukaryota; kingdom Metazoa; phylum Chordata; class Actinopteri; order Cypriniformes; family Cyprinidae; genus Enteromius; species Enteromius thamalakanensis. The sequence goes on from JAUCMT010000032.1 coordinate 7,478,060, forward strand.
CTTGGGCATGTGCTGAGTGAAAAGAACAGGCCCAGCTTAAACAGAGCTTCCATCACCCAGAGCTAAGCAGACTTCTGGTCAGCATCCTTGATCTCCATCAAGTTTAGCCAAGGGTTGGCTAAGAGTTTAGCCACGTTGGCCATAGCCAGCTGCCAGTTGTTCCCTGCCATCAGAACTCTGGCCAGACTCATCCATTGCGCTGAGAAGTTTGGTGCACCACTATCATTTTCTTTATTCATCACAAAGGTGTATTCCATCATCAAATGTGAGTTGTTGCACTGGGAATGTCAATTTATAGTTTTTCACTACAAATTATAAGACAAATTATTCTTTCTCACTTCCAAAACTATTCCATTTAACAGTATATTACTGTAAAATTACATGATTTTTTCTTTATTATTTTTTTTACAGTTTCTAAGGGAACTTAGTGTTAACTAGTTAACACTATTTTTTACTCTACAATAATTTACTCCTCTTCTCATTACCATTTTTTTTTATATCAAATATCCCTTAAATAATGATTTGAGTGGTAAATCATTAATTGAGAAGAAAGAGAGCATGGTGTGCGACACAAGGCCTAAAACCAGCCCAACTATGTTAAACAAAGAATGCCTGGGACAAGAGCCAGGTCCTCAATTTAGCGGTCATTGTACAAAAATATTTGACCACAGAATGCAGTGATTGACCAATCAGAATGGAGAATTCCACAACACTGTGTAATGAATTACAAGCACATATGTTTGGGTGACATCTGAATGAAGGTGTTATTCTCGGCTTCATTTGCTATACAGGACTGAATTATTCCCATTTTAGAAGGTACTCTCACGTTAAACTGCATTAAAGCATGTTGTTGGGAACAAGCTGTCAGCCGGAATGCCTCAGTTTCAATCTGATACTTACTGACACAGCCATCTGTGACCACCTTATTTCCGTCATCACACTCCTCTCCGTTCTCGACTTGCACGATGCGGTCTCCGCAGAAACCTTCCTGGTCGGGATCACGCTCCATTGACTGGAACGGTGTTAACTGCAATCAAAGTGTCTTTTACAGACCTTCGAGACTAAATCACTGTGTGTTAAACTATTAAGAAAGAAGATGCATTTCAAAAACATATGACATATTAACATGCTACAATTCATATTTTATTTTTGCATTTATAATTAGCCTACTATATAAAAAGTTTTATGATATAATTCGACAAACTACATCAAATATTTGCATTTTAAAAATTCATTTATCACATCACTGGGCTTTTAAAAATATGAAATTTAAATATAAATAAAAAATAATTCAAATATATTAAAGCAACACACTACAGGTGAAGAGTAAAAAATATTATCATTTTGTTATATATATATGTTATATTATTAAAACTATTATTGGCTGTTAGATATCACCATACTTCCTCCTTTAGATTAATTACAGCACATTAATAAACTGAAATGTTATGTTTAAATAGGTAAATAAGGCAATCTTAAATATGAACTAAATTGTAAACCTTTTATACAACCTAAAATATGTTTTTCCTAACACATATCATTTTAACACTAAAAAGTTGATAAAAAAAATAAAGCTTCTAGCCAAGTAATATGCTATTTGTCCATTTATAAATTGGATTTTGCTTAGATCACATTAATAATGGGCACCTGAATTGGCATCCAACCATCATTGTCTTTGAAGTAAAGCGCCCTCTGATCTTTGCGGAAGGCCAAAGCATTATCGGTCTGGAGGCGCTTCAGCTCCTGTTCGTTATTAACCACAAAGATCTGCAGCGCAGACATTAAATGTTATCAACTGCTTTACTGGCAAAATGAATTGAATGGTTTTAAAATTGAATATTATCCAAAAATAACAATCAATCCAGTGCAGTGCACAGACATCTGGGAATATTCAGGCTTAGTTTGTAAAGCGCACTGGCATTGCTGGCTTACCACTGGCACTCTGGGATAGCTGCCCCAGTGGTCTAAGGATGGGGTATTACAGCCGCAGCGTCCCTGGCTGCCAGGTTGTCCCTTCTCTCCTTTCTGTCCTACCATGTACAGTCCTGAAGGAGAGGTAAACAACATTAAGCCGAAGGAATAAATGTCCTCCGTGTGATGCAAAGTAATGGAGTGATTTTAAGAGCTACTAAACCTGGCCCTCGTCTATCACGAAGAGAAAGCAATTGAGTTAATATGCACAGAAACCAAAACAAGACAGCAGCTGTCCTGTGAATAAAGTGATGACATAATGTTTGTAATTCTGTGAGAAGCTTGGCCTGCTCCGACTATCAGTTAAGGACATGATGTCATGGCCTCCTTTGGGGCTTCTGTTTCACTCATGGATCAGGTTGCTTCTGAAGCTAAAAAGACCAGTGCTGGGATTTCCTGTGGTGATTTAAGATCCATGTGCTTCACCGTTTGCACATGGCAAATCCTGTAATATCATCATGTGATCTTGACAGGGCCATAACCACTAGAGAGGGAAAAGAGCCCCCCACCACTAATAATTAGATATGGCCAAATTGTCTTCATTTTAATTATTTATTTTTTATAAAAAAAAATTTTTTTAAATATAATAATACATTTATTTTAGTTTACTTATTTCTTTTTTTATTTTTTTATTTTATAAACAATTTTCCCAAAGAAACTGTATTTTATTTAGACACCACAAGAGATTTGAGAACTCTTAGCACTTGTATGTAAATTTAATACCTGAGACGGGCAAACCAGGAGGGCCAGGGTGACCGGGGGCCCCCTGAGGGCCTGCAGGACCCATGGGTCCAGTTGTACCAATGTCACCTTTCACACCCTGCATTAGAAATCAATAATAAGGGTCATTTATTTCAAATGCTTTTGCACTGCTACCATGTTGTCAATATGTGTTTGGGGATGGATCACCTGCTTTCCTCTTTTCCCTGGCCGGCCAGTGGGTCCCCTGTTCCCTGAGCTTCCAGGTTCTCCTTTTGGGCCCATTTCACCCTAAGAAATTATTTTAAAATCGCATGTAAGATTCACCTACATCATTTAATCTGTACATACTGTATATAATCCAAACTGCCCCATATTACTAATATTTATAATAAAAGGTGATAATATTTTTAGAACCTTCTGGCCAAGCATCCCAGGAAGACCCATTGATCCCTGGACCAGTACAAAAATTAAGAAAAAAAAAAAACAATTTAATGGATTAGACCAGTACCAATTTGCAGTATAAAACTAAATGCACTGTGGAAACTTACCCTGTCACCTTTTAAGCCAATTTCACCTCTGAAACCTTGTGAGCCCTAACAGGACAAGATCAAAACAGAAAAACTGGTGTAAAAATTTCAATTAACTGAACGATAAATAAAAGCGAGTTAGGTAACTCACTTTTTCTCCCTTATGTCCAGGTAAGCCCTGCAATAAATTAACAGTATTCAGATTACAGTATTCTATGTTCATATGACAAGGCAGTACGACTGTAGGAGTCCTAATTCAGAAAAAAAGGCTCTCCAGACCTTGGGTCCAATTGGTCCTCTTGCCCCAGGCATGCCCATCAGCCCAGAGTCTCCTTTCTCCCCCTGTTGAAAACACAGGGCTCACAAGAATAACAGTGTCATGGTTTCCAGAAAAATATTACGCAGCACAACTGTTTTCAACACAAATAATAATCAGACATGCCTCTCGAGCAATTCCGAAGGATATATTTTGAAGAAATATATTCTAATTTTGAAGAATATTTTAAAATGGAACACTATTTAATAATATTTTATAGCATGTTTTTATTTTATTTAAAAAATGCATCCTTTACATGAATTACTCACTTTAGGCCCACTTGGTCCTTGCCATCCACTTGGTCCTTGTCGTCCTGGGAGACCAGGAGGGCCAGTGCGTCCCTTTAACACAAACAGCATTATTTTGCACACATTTAAAATATACATTTAAAACATCAATAACATCTTAAATGAACTGAAATTATTGTCTTGAAAACGTGTTCTTGGCTTAATAAAAGTACAATCTTCTATAGCCTAACAGATTGCTGACATTATTATAGCTGATTTATCTTTAGTGCACAGATGGAGTCTAATGCAAGTGGCTGAAAGGAGTTACCACAAAAAAAAATAATGTCATTTTATTACACAAATTAAGTATTAATCGATAAAACTGATATACAGAAACAGAACTTAAAGTATAAAAATTACAAGATCCAAAAAAAAAAAAAAAAGTTTCTCTTTGGGCCAAACATAATATTGGATTTCTTTTCATTTAGATTTGGACAAAATAGCTTAAAAACCTAGTTTAATTTTTACAAGCATTCTAACAGTGGTTGGAGAGTGTGTTTAAGATCAGATAGTTTTGGGTGCTGACAGCATATGATATGCCATAAGATATGCCATATTTATCAAAGACAGAAACCGTGACAGCATAAACAATGAAAACAACACAGGTCCAAGAATTGATCCCTGTGGAACACCACAACAAAAAAGGTATGTGTTTGAAGTTGAGTGATGCCAATGAAATTCAGTCCAAGATAGCCAAAGTCCTGCAGAGTTCACCTTCAGCAATGAAAAAAATATATAATAATCTACCTATTTAGCCATAGTAAACCTAAAGACACTGATTAGCTTGTTCAGGATTGGAGCTAAACTCTGCAGGATGGCAAAACTCTAGGATCAAACTTGCCCGTGCCCCAGACGAACCTATTTGACAAATAAGATTTAAACCACTGTAACACAGTAACCCACTCAATTCTAGTACATAGCTCTAAAAAGAGACCCATGTATTTCTCTGAATCAGTCATGAGAATTCTTCTTATGTTTAGATTCCATTGCATTTAAGCTTTGAATTACAGAAAATTAGTTAACAACAACATTAATACAGCACATTAGAAATGCAACTGAGACAGGCATGGGACCAAATGTAAAGAGCCTAAATGGTCTACAGAAATCAAATATGTACATTTTTACTGAGTATCAGCTAGATTTTATGGCCACCATCCCTTTCTAATGCATTTAATGTGTGTAACACCTAAAGATGATTGGCTGTTCAATTGCAGCAAAGTAAGGACAAGCTGTGGACAACATGTCTTCTGAGTGCTCTGAGGGACAAAACAACCATCAGAAGAGATGGAGAGAGAGAGAGAGAGAGAACAAACTAAACCAAGCCCCATCAGTCTCCTTGCTTTAATTAAATTATGTGCTAAGGGCAGGAGCTGGGCATTGTGGGAGAGCGAATGATTTATTAGGCTGCCCCAGCACTAAGCTAAATTACTATGCAATGCTGCAAAGCTTCCTACACCACAGGGTTTCACTCTCAGTGCCTGTTTAGAGTAAAACAATGCACTAGCACACCAAAAATCCTGTGCAGCAGTTTAGTGGCTTCTCGGTTTACCCGCAGCCCCTCGGTAGGTATTACTGACTCTGGTCCCAAATGCCTTCCAGGAAACCACACAAGCCCACAATGAGATTGTGGGACAGGAGCCATGGGGATATTGCATTGTGGATTGAACCTAATGATGGTGACCACAAATGTCCCCTGATGTTTAGCTCTATGCTGTTTATACAGAAGATCAAGTGGAATCATGTAACCTGCATATCTGTGTCAAGGTTGTGCTTGCCTTGAATATCCCTCAGCTCATGGTATGCAGTGTTTGCATCTCTCATTTCTTCTTCCCCGTTTTTTTTAAGTAAATCCACTTATTGGAAAACAGAGGACAGTGAGTCTTACCTTTTGTCCAGGTCTTCCAATTTCACCCTAGCAACATAAAGGAGGGGAAGAGAGAACAAATGAGTTCATCAGTGTGTTACACAGTCTTGATCCTTTTTTGTTAGCAGTTATTATAATTACTATAATAGGTACATAGTATGTACATGCTGATTAGGACTGTAAATTCAAGTGCAACCATAACAAGAATCTCATTTGTTTTCTTAACTCGCTGGACCACTTAGCCTCATTTCACTCACATTCGTAATTCCTTTTCATGCTGTTGTGTGTTTGTATATATTTACATAATAAGTATATGCCGTACCTTATCTCCCTTTGGTCCCTTTGGTCCAGGCAATCCAGCAGGACCCTGATCATAAAACAAACATAAATGTTTAGTGCTTATCCAAAACCTTTTGCTAGAAGCCGTAGCAATTTCAATTTTAATGTTTAATGACTTTGCTACAATCTGTATTGTTAAAAAGGCTATATAAATAAAAGTGATTGATTGATTTACTTTAGCGAAATTCGGACAGGACTAGTTTTCTAAACTACGTTTGAGTTTCGATCGTTATCACCTGACGTCCGTGATTTTCATGTACCATTTCGGAC
>JAUCMT010000032.1:7484435-7494908 GCA_032357475.1 Enteromius thamalakanensis
AGAACCGGAATCGAAAGGAAGAATCGGAATCGGAATCGGAATCAGAATCGTTCAAATCAAAACGATGCCCAACCCTATCGAAGAGTCACACCATTAGAAATCATCCTATGATCAGCCTGTGAATGCTTGACCCAAAAATAAAAATTAGCCCATAATTTACTCACCTCAGAGCCGATGGAAGTGTGAACTCACCAGAGAAAAGATGAATGAGGATAGAGCAATACCAACACAGTCTCACGACCAATTCGTACGTGGAAAATTTGCTAATGCTAATTTGAACAAATTCATACCACCTCAAAAATTTTACCTCACGACCGTATGTTTTTGCATGATTTGTCTAAACCCCAGTAATGGGTAGGTTTAGGGGTGGAATTAGGTGTAGGTCATTCGTACAAATTTTAACGAATTGGCAACTCGTAAAATAGGTATGATTTAGCAAGAGTGAGTTTGTACATATTTGTAAAAATTAACCACTTGGTAAAATATGTACAAATTGCAGTGAAACTAGGCTGGCAATAATAAACTCTGGTAACAAATTAACATTTTGAAAATGAAAAGTTAAAGGGATACTCTATCCCAAAATGAAAATTTTGTAATTAATCACTTTCCCCCATAAAAAAACTTATTTTGGTATTTTGGATGCAAACTGGGAGGCTTGTGAAATTTGACCTTACTCAAAGATTAAGCAACATAACATCACTGTTTTGCCATTTTGGACGACATCTGGTGGATGCACATTATACAGTTCTGTCTTATGTTTCTGACTGACAATCTCTAATATTCCATTCACAATTGATTACCAATGACAGAGATCAAACTGTTAAGATTGGATCAAACTTGCAGGGCAGGGGTGAACTCTCTCTTGGGGTTTTGAGAGTCTGTGGGTGTCTCTCTTGGGGTTGTTTCTAAGAATGGTACGATGAAGCAGGGGCTGGCAATGGAAAAAGTCTATTTCCATCTGCTCTAAATGTGGCGTGTTAATGGCCTGCTGTGTCATGGGGGGGCCAAACTGGTCACATCCGTGTCACTACAGAAAGATGTCTGGGGAACTCACACGGGTCTCACATGCTGAGAGGGTTGTGAAGGCTAATTACAGAGCTGGAACTAACCATTGTGACAACCAATACTCTCCTTCCTCAAAGCACAGACTATGCATGTGACTTGCTTTTACTTATATAAGTGTTGGACAGTTTTTAACATTAGGGTTTGTCAGGGTCTGTACACAGCTGTGGTATGGGTCAACTCATATGTTCAGAAAAAAATCAATTAATAAATCCTCTTATATAATTGGTTATATATTTATATTTCTGAATTAAACCATTTTGATTTAAAAGGTAAAAAAGGGGGTGTTATATTTACTTTATGTATGTATATACATCAGGGCAATACAACTGTCCTGATATCATAATTAAAAGGGCAAAAAATGAAAAGAAAGGCATTTTAAGTAAGACTTTTTTTGGTACACATTACCAAATCAATATCATGTGAGGTGGCCATCATTTGTCATGTGGTGCGATAAAGCATAAATTAATTCTCATAAACAATACGTACATTTTAATACATAATTCATGATTCTTGTTTAAAAAAAAAAAACTTTTGTAAAACAAAAATCATGATGTATGAACCCACGTGTAATAAAGAAAATTTATTTACTTGATAGTTACACCACATGACATTTTAAAGCATTAAACTGAAACTCTTCTGGTATAAAACTAGCATAAAATGTTCTTTCTGTCTAGCTTGTCAAATGCTCTTGTGCAGTCTTTGCCATTTGAACAGTATACAAAATCAATCAAGCCTCCAAACTGAACAACTATAGATCATTGCAGCATGACGTTTCACTCAATGTGGAAAAAGCTGCTTATAGTTGGACGTCCAACTAAGTTCATCCTTAATGTGAAAATTGGAAGCACATACCTGAGGGCCAGAGGGTCCTGCTGGTCCCTGGGGCCCTGGGGAGCATGTTTGAGGTGCGGGATTGTTTGGGACAATGGGTGGAACAACAGTCTCAGTCTATAAGAGAAGTCATAGAAAATTACATCTGGAACATGTTAAATAAAAAATAGAGTGTTGCTGTCTTCACAGTTTGAGTGGTTTTATTTACATCTATACACTATTTCATCACCATACACTATTGTGGTCGCTTAGACAGACATAATGTACTTATTGCCACCTTGAACCCTGTAGTATCTGGAACTTACACATGAAATCAAGGTGCTTAATGAGGGGTCATGCATCAGGACTCACCAGAGGGCCTTGCCGCCATCGTGAAGGGGGTGGAGGGAAGAGAGGGGGCGGAGGTGGAGTCAGTAAACAGCAGGGGTTGAATTTCTTCCTGGTTTCCAGCAACTGGAGATCTAGATGAGGGGAAATACGGTTCATGAGGACATGTCAGCAGACACGTGATATAGTATTTTTCTCCAATGTTTTGGAAAAGGAGGACCGTAACAGATGTCTATGCGTCTTTGATACTGTGATACTTATCAGGTGAAACGAAGAGTGTAATAAAAGGTCCTCCATTACTAAAACTGATCTGCAAATATGTAATACTGCAGCTTTTCTTAGAAATAACTTCACAATAGCATTTATAAGAATATGATCCACTAACAATCACTGTCAAAATGAGCAACAGTGTGTGTATTCCCGTCCTGATATAGACAATGAACACACACACATTAAAAAATAAATGAATGAAGAAAATCATGTACAACATACCCCTACAGCTGTGGAGAAGTAAATACATGTATGCATATATACATACATCATTTAAAATACAAAGTCAAGAAAGATGTTAACTTTGCAAAAATGAGCACTTGCCTAATTAAACGTTTCACCGCAGTGCTGGCAGACAAAAATGAAATAGCCATTTTCCCATTAGAGATAATAAACAGAAATAATTCATTGATGCTTTTGGGTAAATTCATTGCAAACCTTCTTATTACAGGTCTGCTGACTCCAAACGTTTGAGTATAGTATTGAAATACAAATTGTACTTGAAATGTTCCCTGTGATATTCAAGCCAATCTATACTGGCACACAATATACTGTATAGCCTACCACAGAAAGACCTTTTAGACAGCAGTGCAACCTAAATCATGTTATCAATATTCTGCAACTGCATTTATTTAATTTGCATGACTCTTGAAATTACAGAGTCAACTAAATGTTTTTGCAATGGTGCAATAAATTTGATTTGCATTCATACAGTACTTCTCTCTGTAAAAGAGAAAAAAACCCTAACATCAGCATACCAAACCTGTGCAAAAGAGAGTGATGTCTTACCTGTTGGACGAGGGAATATATTATCCACATAAGAGAATGAGGCCACATAGCAGAGGAGTTGAAAATATAGTCCAAGTGTGAACAGAATCATGCTGCCGGCTGTGGTCTACCTCCAATAGCACCGAGAAGTGATCTGAGACAGTCCCGCACTACTGCTCTCTCTCCCCGCCTCTCACACACACACACACACACATACACAAGATCCACGCCTTTAGGAGAAGCGAATGCCAGCCAATGTCTGTTACACCTCTCCCATGTATTGGCCCTGAGCTAAATATACAGGAGGCAGCCGGTCAGCTGCCCTCTGTAGCCAATATTAGTCTGTTACTACTGCCAGCACTGCCTTTGTTTCCCCTGCCTCAAATGGACAGAGAAAACAAAACAGTATGGATAGAAATGACATTGAAATGACAGCGTGTCATGCTTTTCTCAATGCTGAACTACCGCCAGTTATTTATCGATAACACCAAGGAGGAAACCGATTCCAAACTGCTGAAGTTTAAAGTGTGTGTTTTGTTTTAGCACAAAATATGATTCACGCTTCATAGCATTTTTTGCTTTTGACAACCATAAGTATAGTCTTCTCTTCCAATGTAATGCCTAACATGATTTGTACTTTCCTCTGAGCCAAATTTACTTTTTGCTCATATAAGAATGATTTTGAAGATGCTGACTATTCTCCGAAGTTCTCCAGTGACAGAACATGCAAACTTAACCCAGCTGTTTTCTGCTATATCTGTGGGTGTTTTGCTAGTTTTTTTAGTAGAGATACCGTTATACAGTAGTTTGTATTTATTATTTTATTAAGTTGTTATATTTTTGTATTTTTATATCAGTAAACAATAAAATCATTTTAATATAACAATTTTAGTCATTTTGTTGTTTTTGTATGTTGTAAAATTAAATTAAACTAAAATAAAAAAATAGTGCTATAGCTTAAATTAAACATTTATTATATTTTATTTTAAATAACTACAATAATCCTGTTAAGAAAATCCACACAGCAACAGAAAATTGCAGATTTTGTGGGGAAAATTAGTTATTTATAAACTCTTCTGTGATGTTAAATTGAGTATTTCAACATATTTTTACCATTCCTCTGCAGATTGCAGTTATTATAATAATATGTACTAAAATAACTAAAACTAAAATAAAAATTCATAAAACAAAAATCTAAATATTATATAAAATCAGTAATAGTATATCAGTGACACATGAAATATGTCTTTTAGCCATTAAAAATGCTTTTCTTTTGATGCTTTAAAGCTTATCATATTTGGAAAAATCTTAATTCAGCAAATCTTTACGTTCAAGATAATCTAGGTTTATATAGAATAACAGAAAGTCACATTTTTTATCAGATTCTGTGTGATGTCCTAACTGGAGGACTTGAATTTGAGGCAGGCAGCCACTGGCATGTGATGTACTGTACACACATGCATAAAATGACAGAATTAGCCTGCATGCTCTGTAGTGGAATATCACAGATGTTTTCCAGCCCCTCTCGCCTATCTGACCCTCCCTCTGTGTCCTTTTTCTTTTTTTCAGGACTTATCGACCACCACTACTCACAATTTATTGGCGCCTTTACTTTCCCTCAGAATTAACGGCAGAGCAATTATGAAGAGGGCCGTTTAAAAGCCTGATGGGAGAAGAAGTCTGTAAACGCCTCCAATCAGACAGAGTGCAGAACAAAGAAGACAGACAGAGAGAAAAACAGGCTCTTATGAATCGCATTTTAATTTTCCATCACTTCCCCTGGAAACATAATCCTTCAAAGAACATCAAATTACATCAAATTACTTTTTTTAAAATCACTATCATTCTTTATACAATAACAATGTACAGCAAGTAAGGCCATTTTTGTTTGTGCAGAGTGAAAAAAAAACTATAAGGCTTTAATAAAGTGGCTGCTTTTGTACAATTCTGTCATTCTCACCTTTTACAAACATTTTGAGATTTGGCAGTGAAAAAGGCTGTTTTAATAAGTCTTTTGTATGCCATAATTGGGAATATTTCCACACTTAGAAATGTGAAGACGCTGTGATCCGTCTTCTCCTTGGCTTTGACGCTCTCTTGCTCTGTGATAAAGCAGCACAGTAATGATACTTCATAAAAGACCAGAAGATGAGGCCAGAAGACCTCAATTACCCAGAGACAGAGATGAGCTTAAACAGAAGCCCTCTGAAGCAGCCCACACAACACTGACCTGAGATCAGGTGAGGTGAGGTTTAAATGAATGGCTAAAAGGATCGGGCAAATAAAACTGTAAAATAAAATAAAACATACAGTACATCGTGTAAACTGTCAGTGTCCTTTAATTGTTATTAGACATTGTTAGAATTTTCTCTGTTAAAGGAATAGTTTGCCTCAAATTATCATGTCGGTCCAAACTTGTATGACTTTTGAGGGAAGAAAAGAAACACAAGAAAAACATACATACAGTGTGTATATATATGTCTCTCTATAATAACGAAAAGAATTACTTATATACTTATAGCTCTTAGCAGAATAAGGTGCACAAATCATATGAATTCATTTAATGGTGCTTCATAATTGCTTCTTTGGGGATTTACTTTCCCAGTGAAATATGAATCTAATAATAAAATGTTTCTAATATACATTTATTTAATACTTAGTATACTACAAATGCATTTACATATTATGTTCTTAATATAAAAAACCCCTGCATTTGTACTTTTAGGCCAGGTTTCACAGACAGGGCTTAGACTAAGCCAGGATTACGCTGTACTTCAATTAAGATATTTAAATGACTTTTATAAACGTGCCTAAAAAAATATTACTGCTGTGCATTTTGTGAAAGGCACTGATGTATTTTCAGTTACATGTACCAATCAGAGCAAGTTTCTTTCAGTTGAAACAGCTCAGACGTACTTGTACTAATTAGATTTGAACTAATTTTGTGCTTAATGCACTTTAATTGTGCAGATGTAGTACTTACTAAAGATATACTGAAGTATTTGAATGTTCTAAAGTGGAACTATTGCAAGTATACATTAAATATCTTGCACTAAAATACCGATATTACTCAAACATCATCAAAAGTGACATTAAAACACATTTAGGCTTAACATTTTGAGTTAATACAAGTAGCACTCAAATAAAATGTAACTATAATTTTATATCAGTACGCCTTGAGCAATACGTCAAGAAATTCGTTAATAGATTTGAATTAGGCTTAGTATGAAATACATGCATTTAAATATACCAAGTATTCCTGCAGCACCTTATGAGCTGTTGTACTTTAGTGTTCCACATAAAAAGTCATAAAAGTCTGAAACGATGAGATTAATGATTCCAAGACCTGTTATTTTAAAGGGAATTTTCTTATAAAAAGAACTGGAACCTATAGAAATTCATTTCAATCAGTAGAGATTTAAGATCATGTATAACGTACAGTTTTTCATTTTAAAGGAAGTGGTGCCACCTACAGTAAATTACCCAAGTGTAGTAAAAGAAACAGCGTTTGTTCATCCAAACATGATCCGCTCTCATCTGATATCTCTCTCGGCTCTACAGATTTGAACGTGTCAGCCAGGGAAACTCCTAGGAGATAAACAAAGTCTCATATGATGACACGAACATTAAAGACAACAAAAGTTGTGTTTACACATCAAAAAACTCCACTGAAGTCGATCCTGTTTATCTCGAAATGCTTTTGTAACTAGAAAGTTTCCATTCATCATTGGGGAAGCCCTTTGATTGTCAGTGTGACATACTCAGAGAGTTTCAGTGTTCCAGGCTGCTATGACACCCAATCCTTCAATTTGTCTGCATGCGGTTGCCAGGATACATCCAGCACAACAAAGAGGGTCACAACTTTCAATAATGGGGGTCTCATAACTTTCAAGAACAGAAAGGTCAGCTATGTTTAACGTGTGTGTATGCTAGAGGGGGAAGGGGCTAAAAACAAAGTCTGAGTGTTGAAATGTACAGGTTAAACAGGCCTTGTGATGTTATGAACTCTAAACAGTCACACATGTCAGAAGTCCAACACAAGTCCGCACAATGCTTTGTGTAATAACCTAAAATGTAGGTGTTCTCCTATATACATAATACGGTAACACTCTGGAGTAAATAATGCATTTATAACACTATTTATTTATATTTGTTAATTTAAATTAGAGTTATTCATCGGTTGCTCATCTTAGTTCACAGTGCATTAAGTAATGTTAACAAACACAGACATGTTTTACAGCAAGGTTTTCCTCATGCTGACAATATAGACGCCTTGGTTGCTTATTAAATTAAATTAAAATATTCCAGCTGATTGAACTATAATGTAAGGCTGTGTATGTGTGTGTAAAGTACCTGCTGTTTGCGGTCTGAAGCTGGGTCTATAAGTACATTAAGGAGGCTGGGCATCTGTGTGTTGTTCAGACTCTCCTGTAGTGCACTGCGGAGTTCCTCCACGGTTCGGACCAGATATCCCTGACCCCCAAACGCACTCATCACCTGCTCGTACCGTGCCTCTGGTAGCAGCGTCACCGGCGGAGCACTAAAACACGCACATGGTAAGTCTTATGTATAAGATTTGATACTTACTGGTTTGATAAGTATTAACCTTTTTGAGAGCAGTTTTGCATTTGCAGGTAAACCCAATCTTTCATTTAAGTATTTTTGGCTCTACATGTAAAAAGTTTGGGCACTCGGACTGAACCCAGACCTTTCCTTTAATGTTCTAGACTCACATAGTGGTCATGTCTCCCATCTTTTCCATCTCTTTCCATGTCTTTGGATCCACTCCACTGTAGATGCCATTGTTGTTGATTACTATGATAATGACTGGCAGTTTATACCTATTCAGAATTAAGGGGAAACATAATAAGAGTTTATAGTAACAAAGCAAACAGAACCATTTTATTGCACTGCAACAAATGCCCTGTAGGTGGAGCTGTAGGTGGATGTTTCATTCACCTGCACATGGTCTCCACCTCCATGCCAGAGAAACCGAAGGCACTGTCTCCCTCAACACACACCACTCTCTGAGGGCTCTTCTGTGTCTGCTCCAACAATGCTGCTGCGATGGCAAATCCTGGACCCACACCCATAGTGCCAAACGTACCAGCATCTAACCTGTATAGGACATGCAGGTTACTGCTCTGAACAACATCACACAGGCAGAACTCTAATTTAGCTGAATTTTATATTTTTAGTATCTAAACTATGGAACTGTAGATTCTTTGCTAGAGAAAAGTCTCATGAAAAACCAAATGTTGTACGGCTAAAATGAAATGCGAGTTCTCTCTTGCTATTCCTGTGATCTATATGTAAATGTTGCTTACTCATTATTGAAATCTAAGCTGTTTTTGTGATCTAAAACAACGTGTTTTGTTGTGATCAAAACATATCAAACAACTGTTTTTCTTCTTATCTAAACAAAAAACTTGGATTTCTCATTATCTAAACTGAAGATGTCTTTTACGATATAAACATAACGAAAGTTGTTGTTGTTTTTGTGATCACAATATAGAAGTGTTTATCTTGAGTTCTAAACCTAAACATTTTTTGTTGTCATGGTCAAAACATAAGTTGTTTTTTCATGATGCAAACATAAAAGAGGTTTTCTTGTGATCTAAACATAAGAAACGAGGTTATTCTTGTGAAATTTATACAATCAAAGCTGTTTTTTCTTAATAAAAACATAATATTTCCAACATAATAGTTGTCTCATGACTTTCTCTCAGCATAAAAACTGTTGCTCTTCATTTCATCAGCCACAAATCGTTTATATATTTGAAATGTCCCTCAGAGCAGCCTTGAAATTTGCCATTGTCATGACAATCAACACACATCATTTTCTGTTTTATGTTTATTTTTGCTTATAAATAATATAAAAACAATTTAGTTTAAGAATAATTTCCAATTCAAGGTCTGTGTCTGGACTGCTGATTGCTGTTCTTTGATAATAGGGATAAAAAATGTAGTAGTTCAAATATAGGGAGCATGGACAATTGAAAAATGAAAAATTGCTGCGTTCGAAATCGCTTACTTCCCTACTATATAGTGCGCGGAAAACAGCATGTGAGGCGCGTAGTATGTCCGAATTCATAGCATTCGAAATTCAGTAGGCGAGAAGTACCAGGATGACCTACTGCTTCCGGCCGAATTCTGTAGTAGGCATACCATGGACACTTTCCGATCCCATAAGGCTCCGGGAGAGTAGGATATTTAAAAAAAAATAATGGAAAGCGGAGATGCGGCTCATTTTAAGTGTAAGCACCTCAGGGAAAAAAAACGTTGTTTGTTGTGATTAAATTACAATTGTTTAACACACTCTAAATAAACGGATGATTTATTGAAAGTTTAAATTTTCGCGCTGTAGCGACGCATGACACGTGACAACATCAATATGACGGATGTAGTACGTCCGAATTCCATTACTACTCACATTAATACTATATAGAACGTACTGTTTTAACGGTCGAGTAGTATGTTTAATTTTAAATGTAGTACCTGGTACCTGTAGTATGTAGCAAATGTCTTTCACCTGTGACGTGGGAGGTAATTGAGCAGCATGGTGCGGCCGATGTCCATAGTATTCGCTCCCTCACTAACTATGACGCAGTCTTTGGGCAGGAGCTCAGAAATGTGGTGGAACGCTGTGTAGTAGTTCATGGGCACAGTGTACTGGAGAGCAAGACTCTGTGGGAAACAATAATAATGTTTTAATTTATACCATAAACGTTCACATGTTGACAGGAAAACATCCAATGCTATTTAATTACAAAATGTAGTTCATTTCTTGCTAATGGCACATGAGCTCACCTTTGATATCTGAGCATTGGCAGTCATTTTCTCCTTCAGTGTCAACCACCATTGTGAATCAGAAGGAAATCTCCAAGATCTTACAGTTTCTAACAGCTTTATACAGTGTAAAAAAATACATATAAAGGGGTCATTTAATGTAAAACATGATTTTCCATAACTTTTATGCTTATGTATTAATATTAAACTATAAACATCAACACGCTCATTGCTGCTATTCCACAAACGCATAATGACAAAAACAGATGTTTTAGCACAGGGATGTCCAAATTTTTCCTAAAGGGGGCCGGATTTGACGAAGTGGACAGAAACCGGATACTTCTTCATATATATATATATATATATATATTGTGACGGCCGCCGATCAGCGCCGCCCTGGAAATCAACCAACACCAGCTGGAA
>JAUCMT010000032.1:7495008-7515889 GCA_032357475.1 Enteromius thamalakanensis
ATAAACAAATTTAGCGACTACAATTCAAACAATAAAAAGCACAAGGCTTGGGCCACAATTACAGATAAAGTAAATAGACTTCAGCTGCTAATCTAAGTCAAATGCTAATGCTAATGTTGAATTGCATGTCTTGGAAATCTCAATTTTCAAACAGTTCCTTTTTAGAAAGATTTTATGCAACTGGCTTACAAAGTTAAGACCAGTCTTAAAGAAAAAAATTAGACGACTTTCTTGTAAGACTAGTCTAAAAACGTTTTATGCAACCGGCCCCTGTTCTTTTGCTTTTAAATAGTCCAGCTACTCTCTGCTCATGATTTTGAATTAGTAGCACCTGTTTGAGGTCGTTAGCTGTCATAAAGACACCTGTGCACCCCACAACCAGCCAAAGTCTAAGTAGCAACATGGGCAAAACCAAAGAGCCAAAAACAAAATTGTAGACCTTCACAAAGCTGAAAAGGATTATGGGGCAATTGCCAAAAAAGAACAACAGTTGGAGCAATTGTCAGAATATGGAAGAGGCTAATGATGAATGACTGTCAATGTCCCTCGGACTGGTTCCCCTGCTTAAGTCAGCCCATGTCCAGGCCCGTCTGAAGTTTGCCAGGGGTCATCTGGATGATCCAGAGGAGTCAGATGAGACCAAAGTAGAACTTTATGGTCTTAACTCCATTCGCCGTAATTGGAGGAAGAAGAATGATGAGTACATGAGTACCTGGTGAAGAACTACAGGAACCGTTTGACCTCTGTAATTGTTAACAAAGACTTCTGTACCAAATATTTATATTTTTTTGACTCAATTGATCAAACTCTTATTTGACACAGTAATAAATTGTTTAAAAAATCATACACTGTGATCTCTGGATTTTTCTTTTTAGATTCTGTCAGTGGAAATATACCTATGCTAAAAATTGTAGACCCCTCCATGATTTCTAAGTAAGAGAACTTGCAAAATAACCGTGGTTTGAATGAGGCGTGCTCTTCCGCTTTTGGCACATTCAGGAATTCTCGTGCACAAAAAAATCAGAACAGATATGAGTTATCAAATGGGGCAGTGTGAAACAAATGATGACAGAATTTTCATTTTTGAGTGAACTATCCCTTTAACATATGACGTCCATCTATATCTATTAACACTCAGTTTTGTCTAATATGGTCAGAGATTAAGAGGTTAGTCAAACAAAACATTAACATATAAAAGCCTTAAAGGCGCAGAAAAAAATTCTATTTAAAATAAGAGTAAATGATTTTTGACATTATAATAGCAACTAAATGCTTCAAAACATATTGGACAATAGGTCTTTCATAGACCACATAACACATACAGAATGTCCTGTCACAGATGCATTGTATTGTAAGATGATTGAGTTGATACTGTACTTTACCTGCCTGACCACGGCTCCTATGTCTCCAAGTAGAGCAGCTGCAGCTCTCACATTATTACTAAACTCTTCAGCACACAGATCCACCTAAACAAATTTACACGAGAATCCACACTGAAGGTCATTAACTGCAAGTCTTTATTGCAGAAACATACCGACGTGTAACTAACCTGAATGATCTTCACATGGGGACTAAATCTGGGTGGAAAACCAAAGTGCAGGATCCAGTTGAGTCTGGCACCCAGCAACACTATAACATCAGCCTGCAATAAAGCTCTAGGAAAGAGAGACGAGCATCACACCAATCCATCTAAAGAAGATTTAAGAAAGACCATTTAGATACATATTCACACCTGGACCTGGCCGCAGCAACACAGTTAGGGTGATCATCTGGCAGTACTCCTTTCCCCATAGGCGTGGGAAGGAAAGGGATCCCAGTCACCTCCACCAGCTCCCTGACCTCCTTCTCTGCCCTGGCATACGCTGCACCTGCAGCACGTCAC
Organism: Enteromius thamalakanensis; assembly: GCA_032357475.1. Classification (NCBI taxonomy): domain Eukaryota; kingdom Metazoa; phylum Chordata; class Actinopteri; order Cypriniformes; family Cyprinidae; genus Enteromius; species Enteromius thamalakanensis. Next base: position 7,496,891 of record JAUCMT010000032.1, read on the forward strand.
AGTTCAACACTGCTTTGATCAGTTTCAGCTGTGAAGATGCCATCACTTTTGGTCACTCGGTTCTATTCGACTCACCTTTGCCGATGATGATCAGAGGCCTCCGAGCCGTTTTGAGCAGCCTGACAGCCTGTGTGACCTCTCTGCTGTCAGCCTGACTCACAGGAGGAGCAGGACAGCAGGAAACAAACCTAGAGGAACATGAACACATTTCAATGTGCAACAGAAAACAATGATGACATCAGCTGGTCAGAAAGCTCTCCATTGCTAGGATTAGTGTTCGTTTCATAGCTTCAAGCTCACCTGACATTGGCCCGATCTATTTTGGCATTCACCATGTCTCCAGCTATGTCTATGTAGGATGCTCCTGGACGGCCATAAATGCTGCTCCTTACAGCCTAACAAAAACACAGACATTCCTACTTTAACATAAGAAGGATGAAAAAATAAAAACAAAATCTAATTTAAATATTAACAAAAAACAGACTTCATTAACTTTTTTCAGACTTCATTATCTGTTCGAAAAATCAGTGTTATTTCAGTATTATTTATTTAGTATATTATTATCAATATTATTATTATATTTTGAAGTAGGCTCTATATTTACATTTTCAGTTTTAATTTATAGTTAGATTTTTTTCTTTTTTATTGATTTTATTTAATCTTATTTCTATACTGTATGTATAAAACTCTTTCTATTTAGATTGCATTTATTTGAACTTTTTTCATTCAATCTTCATTTATCTTATTTAATAATTACACTTTATTTTATTTCAGCTTCAATACTAAATATGTTTTTTCAAAAACAAAGATTTTGTCTGTGAACATAATTAACATATCCCAGAGCTCGGCTTTACTTTACATGACAGTATGTTAAGTAAACAGTTACATTTGTACATCTCTTTAAATAAGATGAGTCCCCTATATTTCTTCAGAAATTTTACTTAAAAAATGCCAAAAATTTACATTTTAAATATTTCACAAAGGTTTAGCATGTTGGTCAACTGACAGACATGTACAGGACACATTGCTGCCACACACATAATATTTTTTATGTTGCAATAACGAAATGTTATGTCATTAAAACATCTTTTCCTGTAATAATAACCATTAAAATGACATTAAAAAATTTTCAGAATAAAGAGATCTTATGTCATTAAAACAACATATTTGTTCTTGTAATAACAACATATGTCACAAAAATGATATGAAAAGAAACGATATTTACTTTTTCAACTACGGCTGGTATCATTTCAAGGCTGCTTGGTCGAGCAGAAAACTTGCTATACAGACGACAAGCTTCAACCTGAAACAAGAAAGAAGAACAAGAAAGCATTTTAGAAACAAAAGAAAAATAAATCCAGGTTACTGATTCCTACAGGTACTGAAAATACAGTATTGAGTATAAATTTTGAATCTGAACATGAATTTGTTGCTTAATAGAATACTCCATCCCAAATCAATACCATAATAACAAACTGTTTTTAAATATTAAATTTCCTATCAACCTGAGGGAACTCCTGAAATGCTCCTGTGGTTTCCTGGTTTCTATCAGATGAGCCGCCAATGACAATGACCGGCCTGTGAATTCAAACAACAAAGAAAAGTATCAAAACTGCCAATCAATTCATATTAATCTTAAGTGAATTAAGCAGTGTAGAGCTACCAGCAGTTCATGTTAGCATTGGCCATTCCTCCGAGAGCATGAATCAGCCCAGGTCCAGACACAACCAGGCACACAGCTGGCCTGGAAAAACAAATGTAACTTCTTCACAAATACAGAACAAAAAAGTAACCCTAAAAAACAAACTGACATGTTCATACCGTCCGGTCAAATACCCAAGAGCAGATGCAGCATAGCAGGCCTGTTAGGAGAAAGAAGACGCATTAAAAACACACACGGACAGTGTTCAGTGTGATGAAACAAATATATTTGAAATAAAAGTGACACTGTCTTACTGCTTGTTCATTGCGCATGCCAACATACTTGATGCCCACTGCTTGGGCGGCCATGGCCACTTCAATGATAGGCACGCCAACAATACCAAACATGTATTCCACATTCTGCACATGGAGTTAAACAGAATTAAAGACATACCTGATAGACATACTAATATATTAAATATTAATATGTAAAAATGTTGTTTCTGGTAATCTAAGGCACAATAAAAGAAGCAGTACATATCGGCCAGGGGTCTGGAAGCCCACAGAAAAATAGAGAGTTTTAATCTAGAGGCTCTGAATTGTTTTGTTTATTGTTTAAAAAATAAATAAAGAATAAAATAAAATTATGCAAATAAAATTGATGAAAATAAAAAAAATTATTAAAATACATAAACATATGTGATGATATATATAAGAACAATGGATTAAAATAATATATAATCAATAAATGATTAAAAAAATTAATAATAATAATTTATAAACGACACATCAAACAGTACGACACTATAGTAAATAAACAATGTAATAATGTAAAAGATACGAAATATTTGACAAATTTTATACATATGTAAAATGTAATACTATTACTAATAATAATAGGACCTGAAAGAATCTGAAAAACTGAAAACGACTGGTTTTGTTAAAGTGTTACAGTCATAAAAGTATTATGTTTGACAGCCCTAGTGCGCATGCGCAGTACCTTTGACACATTGTCCAAGTTCAATAGTACAGAAGGCACCCAACAAAAAAAAAAGTCATATTAAGACTGTTTATGCACGATTATTCTTGACTAACGTTGAAAATAATTGCTAGAAGACAAATGTTTTTGATGTAAACTCCCCTTTGCAAAAAAAAATATGCAGGAAGAAAGATTGAGAAGCCAGAAAAAAAGCAAACAACAACAGCTCAACACAGACCTGAGATCTGAGCGCCTCAGCGATCAGCTGAGCTCCAGTCACTTCATCCATAATCACCTTCTCAACACATCAAACTGCTCTTCTGCTGCTCTTCGGGTCTCCTGCCGCTCTTCTTCTGGTGTTTGTGTGTACTTCAAATAATATGAAAGCTCTTGTCTCCACCTACTGGATAACTTGATATATGTCGAGTGTCCCCCTCAAATAATGCAGGTCTCTCACTCATTCATTTTAGATCATAAATCAATTTATTCATGAGTATACGAAACTTTGGATAAAGTTTCTAGAGATAATGTTCATTACTTAATATTAATACATAGAAATCATCAGCATTTATTATATATATATAATTTATTTATATATTTTCAATAGTTTATTTTAAGATCTTAAAAAGAGATAGATCTGGCGTCTTTAATGGGTTTCTTATTGTTACTTTAAATTGAGGATGGGATATAAGTAGAAAAGAGTAGACTTTAAATATTTGACCAGACATAATTCACAAAGCAAGTTTGTCCACTGTTTCCATTCTTATTTATTTAGTAAACAAATAAAACTATTTCAACTACAGAGGAATTATACTTTTGAAATAACCAATACATATTGCGTATAATGACATGTTTAGCTTTCATCTCAACTAGATTTATAACAGAAAACCAAGGAGATACACATCAAGAAAAACAAACGTGTCAATTTTACTATACTACACATCATTACAAACATAATGACTTGAACATTTCTCAAGCTGTTCTAATACCCGATTTGCATGTTAGACATAGTCAAGCTAAAAATGAAATCTTCAACTAAACATCATAAATGTCATTGTGAAGAAAGAGGTTGTACTTGTCATAACCAGTATTTTCTACATTGCTGTTTTTGTTCTCCTTCACCCTCGTTTTCCTGTTCATGGCTTGAGCTTCACTCTCTCTGCCTTCCAGATAGGACTGTAGGATCTGGAAAAACTGTCATAATATTGGACAGATAAATGACAATATGAATTTAAAATGCTGTGTTATATTTTATATATTAATATTTGCATTTTAAAAACAAAAGAATAAGTACGGCTCACACAGTGTCTGACTAAATAACACACATTTGTCCATTAATATCAATTTTAGACTCTGAATTCTGGTTATAAAAAATCTTACTCAAATGTAATCTTAGTCTTCATGCGTTTGTGTAAAATTTAGACTTTTATCACAAAAATGTTTTTAAGACTCCCATCAACATTTTACGGCATCTTAGGCCCATAAAAACTAATGAAGAAAAAGATAGTATTGTACAAATTTTAAACATTTTGGGCCGGTTTCCCGGATAGGGATTAGATTAAGCCAGGACTAGACCTTTGCTAATTTAGGACATTTAAGAATTTTTTTTAAACATGTCTTACAAAAATGCATTATCTGTGAGCATTTTAAGACCAAACAATGACAATGATGTATTTTAAGATATCTCAGTGCAAGTTTTTTCTAGATTAGACAGCTCTTGACATTTATTTTAATCTAGGACTAGTCTTAAACCCTGTCCGGGAAACTGCCCCTTTTTGTATTACACACTTACTTAAGTATTATGTTTTGGCATTATTAAATTAAATGTGCTCTTATTTGCTTACATTGAACAGAGATCTGAACATAGGAAAAGCCAAAAAATAAAAAAATAAAAACAATAATACTTATATATATTTATATATTTCTTATATTTTTTCTTTTATATATATATATATATTTTACATATTAATGCTAAATATTTGTAAAATTTTGTATAAATATATATATATATATTTTGTTGTTTTCAAGAATAAACTGCATGAACTCAAATGAACAAACCCTTTATAAAAAAACATATCTCTCTCTCTCTCTATATATATATATACTGAAGAGGGTATTTATGACTCAGTGTTGGAGAATTTTATTTTTTTAAGAAAACAGCCTTTAACACTACATATTTTACATTAAGTCTGCAGATGCAAAGTAAACAACAAACACCTTAATAAATAGTGTTTGGGATAGTATTTCTCTTTCCAATAGTCTGAAACAACACATTAAGATAAAAAGTTAAGTAGTCCAAAATAGTGGAAGGGGAAAAAACTCTAATATGAATTAAAATCCGAATTAAATTAAAATACATCTCACGCATTTGCTCACAAAAAAAAAATATGATAAAAAAAAACTGTCTGACTCACCAGGGTCCTGCTCTGTGGGTTACTCAAAGACCTCCACTCTTCATTCGAGAGGTCCGACTCAACCGAGACCATCAGCAGTGTCATCAGAGCCAATACTGTCAACCTGGATGCAAACACAAACACAGAGACATTACAAAGTCTTCCTCGGACCACCTCATCGTCTTCACCTGATGAAAGAGCTCACATGTTTGCAGTGTCTGTGATTGCCAGGTCAGTTTGTAGTTGGGTTGCCTCGGTTTTCCAAAAGCTTTCTGCCCCTGCTTTTATACACAGCATAAGAGGCATGCCATACATGAACAATTTGCACCTTCTGGCAAATTGGCATTTTCTTTTTTTCCTCAAAGAAAATCTGGACAGACACTGAGTGCCATAATTGATATAATTAACCTGATGGCGTCATCATGGCTCCCTTAGTGACATATAACTCAGAATAGCCTCTTATAATGATGGTGGTATTTATGGGTTAACCTTTAAAGGGGCATGATGAATGTAAAAGACTACCGGACATATTAGTGAAATACAGGAATTGTAGGAAATATTTTAATGAATAGAGTCAAAGACGAATGTTGACAACCAATTATTATTTTGCACTAACAACCAGTTGTGTGAAAGTTCAAAGGGAGACTTTTTTTTTAAAATTGCATATCCCACCGAGAATGACAAAAAAAAACTGCTGCTGTTATATTGCTACATAAAAGATCAGTGTGTTCTGCTTGTCTCTGGGTTTAGGGACAGGATCATTTAGCACAGGGCTCTCCAAATTTATTTCAATTAAGATATTTTTAAAAAATTAATATTCATGTTATACATTAAATCTCTTATATAATACAATCTGTTATATTTAATATAACATGGTATAGCCTACATGTTCAAATGTGCTGGATAAGTACTGATGCACACACTAAAATAATTTCCAAAAAAAAGTAGCAACCTTTTTTGTTTGCACAAACATTGATATAATCAAAATGAAAACTATGGACGGATTTTGAACAAACAAAATGTATTAGCATAACAGTTTATTTACTGATATAAACAACAACAACAACAACAACAACAAAAGGATAAACTCACTCTTTTTTTTTTGCTTGGCCCTAATCCTCTTCCATACAATTCTGTAAATTGAATTTTTTAGCTGACAGCAAATTAATGTTCATCTCTTGAGGTTTTCCTGACTTTTTATTTAATTGTAATATTTTGTCATTATAAAGAATCATCACGGGTGTCAAGGACGTTTGAAGATTTACAGCACCATCTCAGTCCAGACAGATGAGATAAAATTAGGATCTCTTCCTTCTGGTAGTGTGTGACCTTTCAAGAACCGTTTGAAACATAATAATTGAACTCTCAAAACCACTTGAGCCCTTGTTTTTTCGCCTGTTCATCAAATTCAAACGATATAAATAAATAAATAATCCACTGTATTTGTTATCCATTGTTTTTGAAGCCTTCTTTAGTTTTCCCAGCAGCATTCGGATTGAACTATACACCTCTTCCTGGCGTAAAACTTTGACGCCGATTTGTAAATCCTATGGGTCTAGAAGAGTTCGTTTTGCTGCTGGTATTGAAAATTAGTGTCTTATCATATTGTTTTAATGTGTTATCTTAATTATGAAGTTGAAGGCACTGGTTTGTATTGCATACAGTTTTACCCTTTACTGCACAATGTTCTTCTCCTAGTATTCGCTGCTAATGAACCGGAAGTCTCACCCACTTCCGCGCTACAAAAGGTGAATGGATGATAGCGTTGCAGATTTGCATTTCCTTGAACTCTGGTACATGAAGATAAACAACTGATTTTTATTCAGGGCTAATCCACATCAAATATCCATCAAGTAGTAACGTTTAACCTTTGTGCAATATATATATACAAGAAAATTATCAGTCATTTAAAAGGGTCAGAAAATTATAGAGTACACTGAAACACCATTAACAAAACTGGTAGAAGAAAAATGGTTTATTATTATTATTATATGTGTATGAATATTAAGACTTATAAGTGGTCTTGATATTCATGCAATAGTATGTAATATATGAAGAGTGAATTTTATTATCTTATTTTCAAAAAACATGATTTTTGAAAAATTAAAAAAAAACAGTTACCTGGTTTTGCAAATAAACTCTAAAATACATAGATATTTAGAGTTTACCTAATACAATAATCATGTAAATAATGTTTACAACAGCTTTTTCTTTCTTATTTTGAAATTTAATTAGCAAAAATGTATTTGCAGGTTTTCCTGTAAATGATTTTCATAAAGATGCAGTGTAGGGCCGGGTATTGTTTGAATTTTATATATTAAAATTTTGCTTCTGCTTATCGATTCAGATTCCCCATTTTAATTTCAGTGTGGTTAGAAAAAAATAATAATAAATAAATCAAACATTCACTTGAGCTGCTTGTGTGCAAAATAGAGACTAAAAAAATGGAATTGTGAATGGAAGACTCGCTCAGAGATGTACTCATTTCATTACTGGATGAATCAGTGTTTTGAATGAATTTCTTCAATAAATGATTCAAATACAAATACATTTTAAACAGCCTCTTCGTTACCAAACAACCGTTCCACACAGGCATTGATAGGCGGAAACTTTCATTTTACAACTATATACGATTCAAGATTTTTTTTCCTATTCCCAACCCTACTGCAGTAAATTTAGTGATAGTCATTGCTAACTTCATTTGATAACTTTTAAAGGCAATTTTCTCAATATTAAAATCTCAAATTTAGAGTTTCAAATACTTTTATCTCAGCCAAATATTGTCATATCCCAACAATACACCCAATACATAAATGGAAAGCTTATTTTCCAAATAATGTACAACTCTAAATTTTGAAAAATGGACCCTTTATGACTGGTTTTGTGGTCCAGGGTCACAAAGTTTGTACATTTTAAACTGCAGCTTTAAACACTTCATAAGAAAAATAAGATTCAAAGTACTGAAATCATTTATTTATTTAATCAACCATAAAATATACAGGAATCTCTTGTTGTGAGCAGGGGGGCAGCAGCAGCCATCGACCGCACCAATCACTCTCCTTTTACCCCCAAGAAAAGGAAACCGATCCCTGCTGACCCCCGCTCAGTCGGGAAGCTGTATTGAACAGATTTCCAGTTTCAATCATTCATAAAATCAAAGCTTGAAAAGAGACAAACACAGGTTTCTGACAGGCCGTCACAGAAGGATCGAGTGGTTTCTCTTGCTAAATCAAAGCGAGCATACCTGCCCCAAAAAGTCATGTTAATAAGAGCCAGAAAAAATATAATATATATTTATATTCATATATCAACATACAAAGAGATCAAATGCTGTTCTACCATTGGTTCACACAGTGTTCCTCATTCCAGAGCAAAGCATGCTGGGAGCCGCTTGCGTCTTCATTTTCAGTGCTTTTCACAGACGTAGTGTTGAACTTCTTGTGCATCGTAGATTTGTTCTCTCGAGCTGCCCCTTCCCTCCATACAGTAATTTATGAAGGCACAAAATGATGATGAAATATGGAAAGTAAAAAAAAAAAAAAAACCATAGATAAAAAGAATAATTTATCCTAAAACTGAAGACGGAGACTTAGTTAAGCATTTTAACATCACTCATGCTTGTGGCCAGAAGCATTACAAAGCTGATGTTCATGTCCTCGATTTGCCCTTGCGCTTTTGAAACTACTGAATTTTTTTTTATATCCCCCTCAGAGGGACAGAGAAATTGACAGATTAAAAATTGCATTTTAAAAAATAAATCATTTCTTTCCGAGCTGTAAATGATCGATTTAGAAGTGCACACTGACTTGAAACTGTTGAAAGCATCGCAAACATCCCAGTTTTTCATGAGGGAGGATTTGAACGTCCAATCCCAGTTGCACTACGGCAGTGTCAAACTGCTTGTGCAAAAGTTGGTCCCAGGCTGCCGATTCTTGTCTTTTATTGCCATGTGGAGAGGTCCGCCCACTTATCTGTCACATTTGTGTAGGCCAAGATGCGCTGGCAGAGGATAAGGGGAGGGGGTGGCTGGGAGGGCCAGCCTGCTGTGCCTCGTACACGTGTGTGTTGTGTGTAGAGACTCTTAAGGCTCTGCGGAGTGGCCGGCCGCTGCGTAATTAAGACAAGATGTGCGCCTCTCCTTCCCTCCTCGTCCTCAGTATGTCTCTGAGTCAGAGTCGTTGAGCTCGTCGTCCTTGTAGAAGCCGTCGTGGCGGTTGATGCTGTTGAAACTGCAGTAGGAGCTGTGTTCGGAGCGGAGCATGGGCAGGCTGTCGAACGTGACGCTTTTGGTGGGGCTGGTGTAGTGATTGATGGCACTGAACGTGAGGCTGGGCACCGCACCTCCGCCGGGAGACACTGGCATCATGGTTGCCAGGATCAACGCCAGGCAATCTGCCACGTCTTTGTTAGGAGCACAAGCAAGGGCTGGAGTGTAGCCTATTAGAGAAATGAGAGAAGACTCGTCAGGATGCACAAAATAAAAAAAATACTGATCGTTTTCAACTATAAACTACACAGTAAAAGTAAACAAAACAAACAAAAGTAGGCACTTCACTTTTGCCTACAGATGTATTCATTACCAAAACTTGTTCATTCCTTTCTAAGACATCATTCAAACCAATGATTTAACTTTTATGCGGTAACAACTGAAGTGATAGTAACAAATTATTAATCTTTAATTCCCACATAATTTCACCAAATTATGTGAAAACATTGATTAAAAACTTAACAATAAAAAATAAACCTGCAAATCTAAAAAGAGTGAAACAGCGAGGATTTGGGGAAAAAAAACAATTTTGTGACCATCCATCAAAACAAAAGTTTGATTTGATTTACATGCACGTGCTCAAATTGGCATGAATCCATAGGCATGGTTGCAATGTATTATTTGCCTCCTAACCAATTATATCTCTTAGTAACAAAGCTTTGTACCTCACGTGTGTCATAATACTCACAGTGAAATGTTCAGATGGGTAACAGGAAGTGTTTCGCATCACAGCCCCACACTGCACCATACTTTAGTTTGAAATACTTTATTTTAAATCCCGATCATGTAAACTGCAAACACTGCTTGTGTTTTAAAAACAAGTGCATAAACATAAATCACATCTATTCATTTTGATATCCTGCTACTAGCTTTTTATTTAAACTAAACCCCCTTTCAATCGGTTGAGGAAGCTGGCATTTGCCCAGATGCATTTTGCAATATTAAGGTTAACGGATTAATCGATTAATTGATCGTCAATTTAAACAACAATTGATTGTGGAAATGATCGAAAAGTTCCTCAACCCTAAATGAACAGAAAAAAATAGCTTTTATTTAATTACCCTTGCTGAATAAAAGTATATATATATATATATATATATATATATATATATATATATATGAAACAGTTACATACATACTCGTGGTTAACTGATCTAAAAATAAATTTGACAGCCGATGCCTATATTTTTTAATAATTAACACATTTTAAATAATTTGAAAATGGATAAAAAAAAAATAAGTGTGTGTAAAATTGGATGATAGAATTTACATATAAATTACATATTTAAATATATTCACACACAAATTTTTTTTTAATTGAAATAATATTTTACAACACTACAGTTTTTTCTGGATTTTTAATCTAATAAATGCAGCCTTGACGAGCAGAAGAAACATCTTTAAAGACCATTAAATATCTTACTGACCCCAAATTAGTGTATATATAAATTGATCACTAATATACTGTCTTAACATTTTAAACAAACATAAAAATCTACTGTCATAAGTTTAGAAATCATCAGCATTTACCATTTTCATCCACGGCAAGCACACTAGCACCCTTAGCTAGTAGTTCTTGGACAACCACAGTCAAGCCATTCCTGGCAGCAACATGCAGGGGCCTGGAACATGATCATTTTATATTAGGCTTAGTTTAATATATTTTTGTAAATCAGTGCAAGTGCACAATTTCTGCGTGTCAACCATACGTTTGTAAAGCTGCATTGGTGGAGTTGATGAGGTTTCTGTCAGTGATCTTCTCCAAGATCAACAAGGCACTGGTTTCATGACCCTATAGACATCAAATGAAAATCAGTATCAGTGACAGTAACAGTTATGAGAACGTCACACAGTCTTTACTAAATGCTTACAACTCAGAAGGAATTAAGATATGAGAGAACAGTGTTTTATACCTTACTGCAGGCCAGATGGAGAGCAGTGTTTTTGTTGGCATCCTGTAGTGTGAGATCTGCTTTCGCACTGCTCACCAACACCTCTGCCAAACACAGACAGACATCATGACAAATCAAAAAACAAACACTAACTCAGCCGACTACAAAAATGAAAAGACATTTGGGGTTTAAGTGTCAAAGTCCTACCGACTGCATTAGTCTGGCCGTTCTCAGCAGCCATCATGAGTGGCGTTTTGCCTCCAGCATCCACACAGTTCACCTGCGCGTTATGACCCAGCAAGAGCTGCAGACACTCCACATGATCGGTGAAAGCCGCAGCATGTAGAGGAGTCCTATCAGAGACAGAAAGTTACAAAATGGAACTCAACCATAAAAAAAAAAACTTTATTATAAGGACCAATTCTCATTATTAAATATCTGCTTATTGGCATATATATATCTAGCAGATTGACTTCACCCGAACCAATATCTATACTTAACTACCTTACTTACTATTAATAAGCAGCAAATAAGCAAATTAGTTTTTTTTTAGATTATAATACTCTATAATTAATAGTGAATGTGTTCCCTGTTATAAAGTGTTACCAAAAATAATTGTTTAACATTATTTAGAATTTGTTAACAATGTCTATTTTGGCTTGCATCTATACATTTCCATGTGAAAAATGTTACATTTACTAGATTTAAAGAAAAACTACATCGAATACAGAATAGAGCTGCACAATTAATCGTTAAAAGATTGCCACCTGGATTCGACCCCGACACAGTCTTAATTTAGTTTTTATACGATTCAGCAAATTATATTTTCAAGGACTGTAGTACATCTTGAGATAACACACAATGACTCACAACACGTCACATGCGGTTTTGTGCAGGCAGTGGCCAGATGTACTTGTTACGCCGGTTTCACACCACACGAGTCAGCCCGGGTTTACTTCCCTTTCAATACGCAGAGCAGGATACAGCGTTTTTTGCACAGCTGAATCACAGCTTGTAGTACAGTAGATTGAATAGGCTATATTACCTTAATCTTTTGTGTATCATTCTGTAAAATTAATAAAGCAGTTTGGGGGTTCAAACAGGCCTCTGGGCTCTGGAAAATATAAAGGACTCACTATTCTAATGTTCAGGGGTAAATCTTAAAAATAAAAAAGTTCTCCAGAATTGTGATCTTTATTCTAAGCAAAAGAAATCGTGATTCTCATTTCATCCAGAATTGTGCAGCTCTAATGCAGAATCATTTTGGTTAAATTTCCACTGTGCTAATTTAGCATTAAAAAGCTATTGAAGTATTTATTTATATTTGGATTGGCATTCATTTTTATGTGTCCAGTTTAATATTTTATTTATTACATATTTTTTCCTTATTTACTTATTATAAAAGTTTTTATGTCTGATATTTTAACAACTTTACTCTAACTAAAAAAGCTTTGCTTAACAATAACAGCACTGTTTTGTTTACCACTGATATTGCATTAAAGAAATTAAATGGCATTAACGCTTAAAAAATATTACAAAAATTAAATGAAAAAGTGTCCTTATAAGCTTACTTGATCCTAAATAAAGTAAGACCAGTACCTGTTTTTTGAATCATTTGAATTGACGATGGCAGGACTAAGTGTGTCTATCAACATCTCAGCTGCTCCTTCATTGTCGTTTATACTGAAGGTCATAAAAAAACAGCTTTAATATTTTGCCCTTAAATACAAACACATACCAACACAGACCAAATCCACTTACACAGCACAGTGAAGGGGGCTAAAGGTGTTCCCTTCAGTCTTATGAAATAACTCCTGCTCCAGTAACACTTCGACACATGTGTCATGACCTGCAGGGAGAGAATTGTGTGTAACAACAGATTATATCGAACAAGCTTCTGAATTCCTGCTAAAAAAAGAAAAAACAAAGTGAGACATGGCGATCATATTTTGTGACTGTGGCGGTTGGCATTTCATCTTGTAGGGTCTAGTCACAACAAACCAGACCTTTGAGATTTCAACAAGGAGATTTTAAACTGAAACTGCATTACTATGGACCCTTATCCCCGCCCAAATTTTTTTAAAAAAGGAATGCGTGTAATTTCTCGGAATAATGCAAGTAAAATCTGTTTGTCACAATAACATGCTTTCACTTGGGTTTTAACATTTTGCAACGAATGACAAACAGACACCAAGGTGCCTTTTACAGGGTTCCCACCCTTTCTGACCAATGAATTTCCATGACTTGTCCAATTGATCATAAATACTATATTATTATTATCATTAAACAAAAATTGCTGAAAGAAGATTACCATTTTGAACTATTCCTTAAATTAAGTTTATGCATAATTATGCATAGCAGTGAATTAAAGTCCCTAATAAGGCAAACATGCTTAAACGTTTCGACTTCCTGAGCCTTTACCAGAATCCCTGACACTTCACTGAGATTGGGAACCGTGCATTATTTTCATCAGACTCGGTGCAAGCAGGCCTTTAAACGAGTAGGGTGTATCGATCTGTGATCGGCAAGTGCGTTTATTCACCGTTGTAACAGGCCCAGTGCAAAGGCGTGTAGCCCTGGTGGTCAGTGATGACAGGAATGGTCTCTACTGACTGGGCAGCATGCAGAAGGCCCCCCAGAACCCCAACGTGGCCACAGGCGGCCGCAAGGTGCACTGGAGAGCGCCCCCTACAGTCCCGTACCATGAAACTGGCACTGTGCTGCAGCAGAGCCTCCACACATTCCTCATGGCCCGTCACCGCCTGAATAGATTAACACACACAACCATTAGCCACGCTTGGAAGCACTAGCACAGGTGAGAGCCAGAGCTGATAGAAAAACCAAAGAGAAAATCAGTCATGATTTACCCCTCTGTGCAGAGCAGTGCGGCCCCATTTGTCTTTGGCATCGACATTGGCTCCTTTATTAATAAGGGAGTAAACGCAGTCTGTGTGTCCACCCAACACTGACAGCATCAGAGGCGTCCTGAAAATCATATATATGCATATGACTCCGCACTCCGCAGTACTTCCATTATTCTGAGAAATGGGATAGTCTCATGTACTTACTGGCCAATCCCATCCTGAATGTCCACTGCACTCTGCAGGTCAGCATTTCCGATGAGCAAACGGAGACATTCAGAATGACCATTTGTGGCTGCAAAAGAGGCAAAAGATGACAGATGTGCATATCATGTCCATACATGAACAATAAAACATTATGGCATTTGCAAAAGACTGATATCCATCCACCCGGATGATCAATCTGCCAACAGTATCAACCTTGTGACTGCTTGGCTGAGTAACAACAGAAGTGTTAGATCTGCCGTGTGTTAAGAATCCATAAACAGCTTTGTCAATAGAAGTATTTTCTATGCTCCTAAACCTAAAATGCTATGCTATTTAAATATTAAAAATTGAGCTTATTCATTTCTAATAACTGTCATCATCAAAAGCACAGTTTTTTTGTGTAAATGCATAAATATTTAGGAAAATATGGTTTCATGATAAAAAAAAACCTTTTTCCTTGTAATTAACCAATACAAGTAATTCAGATTCCTAACTGATGTGTGTGCGGTCACAAATTATGCAAATAACTGAACGTCATATGATCTTGTTAGTGTTTGTAAACCATACCAGCGGCGTGGATGGGGGTGCGCTTCAGGGTGTAGTCTTTCACTAGGATGGACGCCCCCTGGTTGATGAGCACATCCACACATTCAACGTGGCCTTTGAAGGCAGCCAGGTCCAGCGGCGTGTGTCCTTGTGCGGTTCTCACATCCAAATCCAGCAAAGACTGAACCAGTACCTCAAGAGCCTGGTGATGTCCATGATATGCCTAAAAATGTTGAATATATAAGAACCCAATCCAGAAAGTATAAGACAATGTTTCCCAACATTTGGTGCACAGACAAGATGGAGACTGTACTCACAGCCAAGTGGAGAGGGCTCACAGGTGCACGTACATCAGAGTCATTAAGGATGTCTGTCCCTGAGGTTTCCATTAACTTCAAAACAAAACACCACAGATTATGTCTCATGACCCTGTGACAATCTTAGAAAGGGTTAATGTTCAGCATCTCAGCACTTACCACATCTAAAGGAGTTTCACTCGCAATCTGATGAGGAATACAGAAATATATTAGGCTGAAAATATTAAAAACAGACATAATCGCATGTATTTAAGTCATCTCACCAGCTCCAGACACAGACGGTGTCCATAAGCAGAGGCGTAATGCACTGCATTGTAGCCCTGATTGTCTCGGATCCCTGGGTTGGCATCATTCCTCAGCAAATATTCCAGGCACCTAGTTAGTGAGCGAGAGAGACCCGTTAATACATGTTTTTTAACAAGCTATGCACTCTTTTCACTCATATGCAATACAGTAACTCACTTTCCATCTGCGTCAGAAGCAGCGGCGTAGTGGAGGGGGGTGCAGCCCCTCATGTCAAGCTCATTGACATTGGCTCCTGAACCCACCAAAGCAAACAGGCACTGGTAGTTGCAGTTTGCAGCTGCATAGTGCAAAGGTGTCCTAAAGAAGAGATTGTATGCTCAAGCCTCACAATCAAAAATGTGCATAATGAATGGCTACAGAAGTGCAAAGTAAACACACCTTCCGAAGCTGTCCTTCCTGTTGAAATCTGCCCCTGTGTTGAGGAGAAGATTCAGACACTCGAGGTTCCTGTGGTAGAAAACACATTTTAGTCAGATGAAGCAAAACATACTCAAGCTAATGAGAATGTGATGCACTAAATTGGTCAGTGACAAAGATATTCTCAATACAAAAAATATTTTAAAGGCTTAGGAAACATACTCATTGATGCTGGTTTCATATTATGTGAAAAATACTTATAGCATTTAAATGAAAATTGAATGATTTTTAATTGCAGCCACCAGTAAACATATTAATCTAATAATATTTAGTTTCAAATATCATGATTCTTCATTGTGCATTTAAATTACTCTCTAACAAACTCCAATTGAATAATTTTGATTACATAAAGTGAATACAGCTAACACAAAGACATAACAAACTTACATTACATTGTTTTTTGCAAATAACCCTTTAAATGTACATTTTTATTTAATTTTTATTTAATATCATTAACAACAAGTTACATATTTCTTTACACTTTTTACAATATAAAGTAAACTTGGCATAAGTAAGGTTAACAATTATTATTATTGTTGATAAATGTTTTTAAAATATAAATGTCTTTGTTATATTACTAGATATAAGATATTACTTTGTATTTGTAAAAATATTTATTAAAATATTTGTAAGCAACATAAATAAGATCCCTCAAAACGAATACAGTTTCTTATCAAAAATGGTATTCTTTTAATATTTGTATACCTCTGACATTTAAACCCTCCAAAAAATATAGATAAGTTGTAAATGGATAAAAACTGTCATCACTGACAATAAAATCAAAAATAATCTCACCCGCCGGCAGCAGCAGCATGTAAACAGGTCCTTCCAAAGTCATCAGGGGTGTCTATATCAAAGCCTGAAAGACAGAGACTTGCTGTTACACAGCAATAAATTATGTAATCCATGCGCAAAAAGTGCACTGGCAGACTATCTGAGCAGTGATAGGGCTTACCTGACGACAGCAGCTTACGGCAGCAGTCGGAGAAGCCGCTGAGAGCAGCCAAATGCAGTGGAAACATGCCATGAACTCCCCTCCTAAAAGAAAGATCCAATGTTACAACCAGACAGACAGGAGCATCTCGCTGTGCATGCACGTGGGATCAATAAGAAAATTCGTGGGTGTCTGAATAATCAATTTCCGCCTACATCTATACTTCCACAGTTCAATGCATAAATGAAACAAAGCTGTTATATTTGCTAATTAGCAAGCACTTGGGAATGAGAATTCTTACTTGGCTGTATCAGCTCCGTTAGTGATCAGTGTGTTGATGAGAAGCTCGTGTCCGTATCGAGCTGCGATGTGCAGAGGAGTATTCCCATTCTTATCTTCACAGTCTATCTCAGCACCTACACATACACAAAGCAAATAAGGCGCTGTCAGATACTGCGGGTTCTGTAATGGAAAATTTCAGAACTCAAGACTTACCATTTTGAATAATCGCCTGAGATCTTGAGAACCTCCCGTGGATTGCAGTCATATGTAGTGGAGTCTTACCATCCTTACTCTGCAAAACGATAAATAACCACGTTACTACGTCATTCATTGGTGGTTTTTACCACACATGAGCAGCCATAGTAGAGCTCCCACCTTGATATTGACATCAGCTCCATTTCCCACGAGCAGCTCAAGGCAGAGCGCTCCGTGCCGTGAGGCGGCGGTGAAGTGCAGGGGTGCGAAGCCCTTTTCGTTAACCTGGTTCACATTGGCGCCACACTCGATCAGCTCATTCACCACCACGTCCTGACCGTTGTAGCATGCCACATGCAGCGGCGTGTTCCCATACGCATTTGGCTCATTCATCTGTAAGCATGTACACAGTTTAAATGATAAGACATTCAGATTTCAGTTTAATTGCTGTATGTCTGAGCAGAGGTGTGCATCCAGTGTAAGCATTTTGGTGCAGCCCAGTTAATTATACATGCCCTTCATAAGCACAGCAGTCTACTCTTTTAGTTTGTTTGAAGCGGATCTCTAGATGAAAAGATTAGCATGGTGCTGTCTGAACCCTACTTGGACCAAACCATCCACAAGAGTACAAATGACTGTGTGAAAGCAAGCCACGTTGTGAGTAAAGCATTTCATTATGTTCTATTCAATTCAATTGACAGCCACTTTGTTCACTTGCCAAGATTAAAAATCTACTTGCTCACTGCCAACATGGTTACCATCATGTAGCACTAGCTCTAATCAATATGAACAGGCACGTAATTAGCATTTTTGAAAATGATGGAATTGAATTCCATGAAAAACAAAACACTTTTTAAAAGACGGACCAAAAATTAAAGCAAAGTGCTTGGGACTGAAACTATGCATAGATTCACAGAAGAGTCTATTAAGATGTATTGAAGAATGATGTATGAATTGGAGAAGAACAAAGTCTAGTTTAAAATGTTTTAACTAAAACATTTTTACACCAATACAACATTTACATGAATAGTGGTTAACCAACAATTTTTTTTTTTCTTCTCATTATCGGCATCAGCCAATGTTTTTTCTGTTTGGCTGATAAATATCTTAATTATTTTTTGACAGCATCAGGATTTTTATTTTGAGAGCACTAAGAATGCCAGATCTTAAGCTTTTGTCAAGTTTGTTTCTAACTGATTCACTTATCAACACTTTACGATTGTCTAATTCAGTGAACATTTATTTCATGGCAGTATGTTTTTAAATATTAAATATTGTTATATATCAGCATCATCCAGCAAAAAAAAAAAAAAAAAACTACTTAAAACAACTAAACTACTTAAATCATCAGTCTACTACTCATGAGCTGGAAGAATCATAATGTAAGTGTGATTTAAAACTTTTTTTTTTTATATAAAACTTAAAGGAGTCATGAACTGAGAAATCTAAATCACCTTGATATTTTAATATAAAAGAGTCATTTTACTATAAATCAAACATCCTGTAAGTTTCAGAACTCAAAGCTTTCTCATTAGTCTAAAACAGCTTATATTAAAGGGGTCATACAAAAGCAATTTTCCACAAGCTAATATGATTCTTTAGGATCTAAATGGAAAGTTTGTAACATAGATTGCTTTGAAATTTCTCTAAGATAGTGTAACAAAATGCTAATTTTACCCTGTCATAAACAGCTCTTTAGAAATTACTCTGTTCTGTGTACTTCCCCTTTAAATCTTCACGAGCTCCGCTGACTCCGCCCCTC
>JAUCMT010000032.1:7521087-7531547 GCA_032357475.1 Enteromius thamalakanensis
TTTATACTTGTTATGTATGACTACAGAAAATATAATGTGAACAGCTTTATTGGGCATTCAGTTGTATTACAGTATGCAACAGAATCAAATGCAAACTGAAACAATGATGTCACATACGTATGCTAATTAATGTGACGTCACCTGCCGCCACAAGTCTCTCAAAATCGTGTGGGAAACTGTATGACAGAAAAGAGAGTCTCTGCCAGAACCACATCAAAAACTACAAATGTAGGAGGGTTCACACACTGAAGCAAACATTACCGCCACTTGAAGGATAAACAAAACCAGAACCATACAACAAAAAATACATTTTAACAAGGAAGAACATTTCATTTTCAAGAGTTTAATCAAGTATTAAAACAAATTATTAGATAAATGGTTTGTTTTAAACTAAGAGGAGAATCCCAACTATTATGGAGGTTCAAAATATTAGAATATGTTCATCATTAATTGAAAAATGGATGCAAAGCATGGTGGGTTCCACCAGCATGGAAAGAGCAGATGGTGCAGACAGCACAGATCTGCTCCAAAGTGAATACTGGACACACCACAGTTCCTCCCAGCTTGCATTACTGGTTTATCAGGGACACAAACAACTAATTTTATGATTATTTATAAATAATTATCCAGCTTTAAACAACAAAAAGAATACCAGTTCCAACAGGTGAAAAAACGAATAAAACCATGAGTGCATCCATATCAAACAAAACCTCTGACTCCAGTTCTCCTCTGCAGAGACCCATATGCTTTGCATATTTATCTCTACAGATATTCCATTCTTTATCATCACTATCAAAAAAGCAGTGGGTCGAGAACAATGCACATGTCGTCTGCATCTCCTGCAGTACAGGCTTGCTGTGACTCATGGGAAGTATGTGCACTATGCCCGAGCTACAGGAAGTGTTCAGTCACACATTCTTGAGTGTTGTGAAATGGGATACAGAAAATTCTGATAACAGCCAAGTGTTAATTTGCCTCAGGTTTCACACCATGCACTACCCTTGAGAACAACAGCATTGGCAAGGCCCTTAAATTACATGCGCAATAATATACAGGCTTTGAGAACTTCCATAAATCACGGGTGCTAGATTTTCTGAAAGATTCATAAGACATATTTGTTTCACTAATGCAAACAAAACACATCAACAATGTAGAGTTTATCAACCTGATCTCCTCTGCCTTATCTAAACCAGTTAGTCCCAGTTGAGGTTGTCAGAGGAAGGACAAGCTCACACTGGGAGACGTGAGAACATAACAAGCAAGCACTTGTGCTTGAAGAAAGCTTCATTTGAAAAGACTCCTTTAGTAGCTCTAAGCCGAGACAAGGCTCTATTTGTCACATGTGGCCTGCGCTTTAATTGTCTATTCAAGCGATGCGATCGTGTTCGGTCTCCTTTAACAAGCTCCTCTAGTTAATACCATCACCATGGAGATGAGCACTTCTGTATCCCCTCGTCCTTCCTAACTGGAGACCTAGTGATGTAAACGTGTGTGCATGTACAAACACTAAAACAACATGATACTGAAATCTCTGTCTGGTTCTGAAGGTCAACTGAGAGAACAACATCATCAAGGTCATGGGTTTGACTTCACCTGCAATACACTGCATGTATATAAAAGCCGGGCTCAACAATATAAAAAAAATATGCCACATGGCCTAGGGCTGTAGCTAATAATAGAGTTTTTGTCACAAAGTTTGCAATCATTTGCATTTTTTTTTTTAAGTCTTACAAATAATTGCTTAGACCGCAAGACAACTTCTATCACACTTGAATAGAAAATTACACCCTTATGTCAATTATGTCAAAATGCTCATCTTGGCAAGCATCTTCATAAACAGTCAGTCAGTCAACAGTCATAAACAAACAGTTTTATTTTAAGCTATAAATGGTAACAGGAAAGAAATCAGATCTACTGTAAGTACCTGATGTTAACTTAATTAGGCTAGTAGTTTTTGGTATTGAAATTGGCACTGAAAATGTATTTAAAAATAATGGTGTTACAACCGTCTTCATTTTATTTTATTTGTTAGATTTTATTTGGATACATGAGTTAAACATAACAGCATGGGTGCAATATTCCATGGAAAATCAGAAATGACATGCATATAAAAAAAGTTACTGTAGGAATAAAAGTAGAAATGCTCCAACTCTTTAAACATTTAGTTATTCTTAGGGAGAAAGTAATGTGACAGGTGAAATCTGTGACGTAATAAAAAAAAAACACCTTCTGACAGTGTCATGTTTACTAAGGTCAAATATCCAGAATAATTGCAAACCTTTACTTACTTGTAAGGTCACTCTATTCTTGACTATGCTTAATGCAAGAAATATCTCATGAAAGTTCACGTAACACTAAGATCAGTTAAAATATTTTAAATATGTTTTAGAGCTGCGATGCTTGCGATGACTGGACTTGTGCATAACTGATAGACGACCATACACCTGTCGTGCACTTAGCAAAGTTGTCAGCTAGTGAAGACTGACGTTAAAAGTTATCATTTTATGAGACTCAACTTCACATCCATAAACTATTAAGTTAATCAAAACCAGCTCTCTGATATATCAGCACTTTCATAGCCAGCAGTAAAAAATGTCAACCATCTAACCTCACGAGACCAACTGTTGCCCGAGCAATACGATAACAAGTAATCAAAAGACCTATACAGTTTATTAATTTCTTACTTAACAGAGAACAAATAGCGTACACTTCATCGGTCACAACCCGTTATACTAAAATCGTGGCTCGCGGACATTTAGCTTAGCTACTATAGCTAATAGATTCCTCCTGCGCGAGGTGACAAATACCCACAAGCTACCCTTTCGCTTTCTTTTTTGCTTACAACATAATGTAGCACGTATTCGTCCTCTTAAACGGCTTTAGTTAAATGACTTTGGACAGTTTAGTCGTCTGTGAGATTGCTGGGTAGTTCACTAGCGTGTTAGCACTTATTAGCCTCACTCGGCTAGCTGTTTCAGACATCACTCACCTGGTCTCTAATTTTGAGAACCACCATGTTTCGATGCTCTCTTTGGATCTCATGCAGAACTAAACGGATATTTTTCACCACCACCACTTGAATGCTGATGTTTTGTTGTCGGTAAATCTAGCGTTTTCAGTAGGCCTGGGGTTTCCTACTTGCCACTGATGAGCAGGAGAGAAAACTCCATAACATTACCGCCACTGCTGCCTCGCAAAGAACGGAGACGATGATTGGCTAGACAGTGGTTGGAGCGTCAGTAAAGCGAACGACGATTGGTTAAAACCTAGATGGGGGAGATGCTTGCTTGTGAACTGTGAAACGTTGTTGGATGTGTGTGAGGTGCAGTTTAACGGTAGGTTTTAGATCGGTGAAGGAAGAAGTGCGTGTTTCTCTATTGCAAATGACTTCCACTTCACTTTTTAAACAATGTTGAATACAAAATGCATTACAATGAATACGGATTTAAAGTGATGGTTCATTAAGAGTGTATTAGGGTTACAGTTGTTTTAACAGTTTCTATTAGACTAAAGCAGGACATTTTCATATGGGAACACTTTATTTAAGCCAAGGACCACAATTATGACAATTCTTCTGCGAGAGACACTCTTCATTTTCCACTTTTTCCTAATTCTACACACACAAATGGTATTTTTAAAAGAAGTGCTTACTTTTTAGGAATAAAATCAAATTTAACATAATTTAATAAAATGTACGTTTTCCTATCTGATTCTAGAGTTAAAAATGTCCATAAAAATAATGGAAAACTATATATTTGTATGTAAGTATAATAATGATAACATTATTATTTAAAGGACCAACTAAACGCCGCCGCTGGGTACACTTTTACAAATGCATGTCCGTATAAAACAGTCGAATTGACTCAATTCTATTATAGGCCTATAAACTAGCAAAAATTTCACCAAACATGTATATATTATTTTAGCCCTTTTCCTCATTGTGTCTTCAGTTCAGTGTTACAGGAAATACATTGAGATGTTTTCATAGGTCTGTGCAGAAAACAATGAAACCGGTTCCTTGTATTGTTTCTTAAAAGGAACATCAGCTGATAGTTGCTATAGTAAATGAAGGCTGTGATAAAATGTTGTGTTAGATAAGAAATAATAGGTAGGCTGGATTCGGTTCGGCTATAACTTAAAATACGCTGACAACTTGTCTCAATAAAAATATAATAACTTTTTTTAGAGAGAGAATATACATTCATTTGGACTGAACGAGGCTTTAAGAGTTGCTTTAATTGCTTTGATCGTTAAATAATCGAAGCACAAATAAGAGTCAGTTTCATTGTGGTGCACCAGATGACGCTAAAGGTGTATTTAAGACTTTAAAAACAGCTGTTCTGCACCGCATTCAGCGCTAAACAAATAAATAACTGGCATGACTTTAGGCTAATAGCGATTTACATAAACATGTATGAGAGCCTATATAACTCTGAATATAACTTTGTAACTTCAAAATGTGCATTATAATGTATAGACTAATATGCATAATATACATATAGATATATAGTAAATTGGTAAATTGTTGTAAAATGTCATGGCATTACTGAACAATAACTCCACTTTTTAAAGCATATTTAAAAGAACACTAGCCTATACTAACAAAATTTGCCACTTGGGGCTATTTCTAAGAGACTAATATTTTACTTCAAAATAAAAAGATAATAAAAAAAATACATATTTTAAGTGTTTATTATTATATTATGCCTCCAGTCTTGCACATTATATATATATATACATATATATATATTTGTATATATAGCCTATATATACATATACATATAAATATATATATATAATTCAGTATAATGCATGCATGTTTGTACCTCCTCTTTTGAACCTTGTATTTGCATCAAGCATGTCTTTGCTTCTGTACCTTAAACTTTGCAGTGCACAAAAACAGTTTGTACACTGTTTGTATACACATACTGTATAAACATTTATACACATAAACATATAAACAGAACATTAATTAACTTCAGAATCAGTTTCCACTGATTACATCTTACAAAGTGAAAAATTTAAGCAATTTATTAAATGTGTTGAACTGAGATTATGTGAAAGTTATATTGTATTTAATTAGTTTTTTTTGGCATATTTTGTTTTGTTAGAAATAGGCATTCAACAAAACATGAGCTATAACATTCCTTTCCCTGTGATGTTACTAAAAAATAAAAAACATTATCAACAGCATACAGGCCTGTGTTTGCCTCTGACTTTGGTCTCTCTGGTGAAAATGTTGCAATAGAGGTTTTGCAATTAAATCTGTACAGCCAACATCATTTCATTTTCAATGATGAATGGATAACTGACTAAAATAGACAGAAAAGTGATGTAGAGATTTTTAAGTGATGATGTGAGAAAGAAATAAACATTTGGTTTTGGTCACTAAATTCCAGTTTTAAATGTACTAACAAAAAAAAGCCATTATTTAATGAAAAATGCTACAGAATTCAGATTAATTCTGCACTTGAAAACTTTAATGCCCAAGTAATGTACCCTGAATATTATTTCACAAACTATAATTAATTGCAGCAGTAAAAAAAACATGCTAAAATGTGCTATTTGACAAGATGTAAACATTTATTGTTTAAAACATAAAAATTATTATTATAATTATAATTTCTATTGCTAGTGTCACAAGCCGCGCCTCTGTGCCTCTCCCCGGATCTCAACAGCGGAAACCATCACCGGAGTTTTAACGTTCCTACCCGGACTGTAATTACCCAAAAATAAATTAAAAAAGAAATACAACGGAGCTCCAGGTAAATGCGATGGCTTCCTGTTACAATGCGAGATATAATCAGCAACCACACAGCTTTTTCACTGATGATTCCAAAGTGTCTCTCATTGCCTCACTGCTCACGGGAAAGGCGCTTGACTGGGTAACTGCTCTGTGGCGGGGACGCAGGATGGCATTTCCCTCATACGGAAGCTTTGTGCGCCAGTTCAGAGATGTGTTTGACCACACCGTGGATGGCAAAGATGCTAAAGATGAACTGCTCGGGTTAAAACAAGGAAGTTCTACTGCTGCAGACTATACTCTGACTTTCCGAACCTTAGCCGCTCAAACCGGTTGGGACAGCGACCCATTAAAGTCTTTGTACCGCCGCGGGCTCAGTGAGGAACTCCAGACAGAGCTGGCCAGCCGCGACGAAGACAGAACCCTCGAACAGTACATGGATTTAGCCATTCGCACAGATCATCTGCTATGTTCACGCAAACCGCGTCCTGTAACGGTCCCATTAATGTACAGAGCACACTCGTACCCTGTGGAACCCATGCAGATTGGAGCGGCTCGCCTCACTCCAGAAGAAAGAGACCGCAGAAGAGACAATAACCTCTGGATGTACTGTGGTCAGGCAGGCCACTTCAGGTCCAAGTGTCCCACAAGACCTCCTCATGCTATGACCTATCGGGTGAGTGCTACTTCCCTTTATTCAGTTTTGGAAGTGAAGCATGTTTAAAATTTCAAGATAAAGTTATCCACACTAAAGCTTTCATTAACTCTGGGGCTGCTGAGAATTTCCTAGATTGTGAATTTGCCGCAACGCACTGTGTTCCTCTCGTTTCATGCTCCCCGGTGGTGTCTGTTGCAGCCCTCGACGGCCGACCCCTAGGGTCCGGAAACATTACTCAACGCACCAAAGAAATCACTTTAATCACCGGCTATCGATCTTCTGCCAGGCACCACGCCTCCCCGTGGCCGCATCTTTCCACTCTCTCAGACTGAAACCAAAAGCATGAACGATTACATCACAGAGGAATTGGCTAAGGGCTTTATTAGACCATCTACATCGCCCGCCTCGGCAGGTTTCTTCTTTGTGAAAAAGAAAGATGGAGGATTACGGCCCTGCATTGATTACAGAGGATTAAATGACATCACGGTCAAGTACAAGTATCCACTTCCCCTAGTACCATCGGCCCTTGAACAGCTCCGCTCCGCCCGGTACTTCACCAAACTGGACCTCAGGAGCGCCTATAACTTAATATGTATACGTCAAGGTGACGAATGGAAAACAGGCTTCTCAACCATGACCGGGCACTATGAGTACCTTGTTGTGCCTTTCGGTCTTTCGAACAGTCTCTGTGTTTCAGGCTTTTGTTAATGATATATTCAGGAACATGCTCAACCAGTTTGTCATAGTTTATATAGACGAGATCCGAGTATACTCAGAAAACCTCCCAACTCATATCCAACACGTCAGAGCAGTACTCCAAAAGCTGATCGAGAACAAGCTGTATGCCAAGTTGTCTAAATGCTTCTTTCATCAAACCAGAGTTAATTTTATTCGCAACTTCAGTAAAATTGCTGCCCCCCTGACCAACATGACTCGGAGAGGAACGAAACGGCTACCCTGGAACACAGAGAGTGAGGAGGCTTTCAAGGAACTGAAACACAGATTTACCACAGCTCCCATCCTGCGACATCCTGATCCCCTCAAACAATTCATCGTCGAAGTAGATGCATCCAACACAGGCATCGGGGCTGTTCTATCCCAACGCCAGGGTGACCCTGCTAAACTGTTCCCATGTGCATATTTCTCCTGCAAATTATCACAGGCAGAACGAAATTATGATGTAGGAGACCGCGAACTGTTGGCATTAAAGGCAGCATTAGAGGAGTGGCGGCACTGGCTAGAGGGAGCCCGAGAGCCCTTTACAGTTCTTACTGACAACCGAAATCTCGAGTACATAAGATCAGCCAAAAGACTCTCGGCAGGCCCGATGGTCACTGTTCTTTGCCTGATTCGACTTCCAAATCACATACGGACCTCGATCCAAGAACATCAAAGCCGACGCCCTATCCCGACAGTTTGACCCCAGTACCCAAAAGCAGTTCCCCAGAACACATTCTTCCCTCCTTCATCATTCTTGCACCGTTATCATGGGATATTATGAGAGAAATCACAGAGGCCCAAGTCACCGAACCCCCACCCATAGAATGCCCACCTGAAAAGGCAAAATAATGATGGAACAAGTCTTTAGCTTCTACGGATTACCCGAGGACATAGTGTCGGACCGAGGTCCTCAATTCCGGTCACAAGTGTGGAAGGCCTTCTGTACACAACTCAATATTAATGTCAGCTTGACCTCAGGATACCACCCCGAATCTAACGGCCAGGCCGAGCGGCTTAATCAAGAGCTTATCCGTTTTCTGAGGTCTTACTGTCATTGAAATCAGCATGACTTGAGCGAGTTCTTGTTGTGGGCAGAATATGCACAGAATTCTCTCAGAAAACCCTCAACCCAAATGACACCTTTCCAGTGCATTCTGGGATTCCAGGCACCCTTATTCCCATGGTCTGGGGAACCGTCTAACCTGCCATCCGTGGATCACTGGCTTTAACGCAGCGATAAAACCTGGGAGGCAACACACGTCCATTTCCAAAGTGCAGTCCGAAGCGTAACTGAACAAGCAGATCGCCATCGGCGTCCTAACCCACCCTACCAACCTGGACAGTGGGTCTGGCTATCATCTCGGGATCTCCGGTTACGCCTGCCATGCAGAAAGTTAAGCCCGAGGTACGTGGGTCCCTTTAAGATTATTAAACAAATTACACCAGTTTCCTATAGATTACAGTTGCTTGCAGAATACCGTATATCACCCTCATTTCATGTTTCCCTGCTCTAGCTCGCAGCTGATCCCGAAGGGGAGAGGGACCTAGACGAGGTTGCGGCTCCAGACATCCCTCCACTAGACCTGGACAACGAGGGTATCTACCAAGTCTACGAGATTCTGGACTCTCTGCGCCGAGGCAGGGTATTACAATATCTAGTGGATTGGGAAGTTTTCGGACCTGAAGAGAGGTCCTGGGTCGACGCTCAGAACATTCTGGACCCATCTCTAATTGAAACCTTTCACCAGTCCCATCCAGAAAAAACAGCACCTAGACCCCGTGGAAGACCTCGGCGCCAGCAGAGATCTCGCTTCAGGAGCCGCTCGCAGAGGGGGGGCTCTGTCATAAGCCGCGCCTCTGTGGCTCTCCCCGGATCTCAACAGCAGGAACCATCACCGGAGTTTTAACGTTCCTACCCGGACTGTAATTACCCATGCACCTCGGCGCTTCTGCCCCAGTTGTCCCGCATTACACGGACTATTTAAACAGTTGCACCACGCTAGATCGATGCGAAGTTTTGATTGCCCCTGGTATCATCTCCGAGCGTTTATCTGTTTGATTTTGTTTCTGGTTTTGATCATTGTTTGTTTCCTGGATTCTAACTACTGCTGCCTGCCCTACTGATTCTCTGCCTGCCTTGTGATTACTCTTTTGCCTGCCTCTGTTTACCTGTTGAACTGTGTAGTGACCATTGCCTGTCTGACCACGTTAATAAACACGCTTGCAAATGGATCCGAACGTTTCTCAGGATTTATCACATATATATATATATATATATATATATCGTTTGTTTTGTTTCTAGAAAAAATTGTCTCAAGCTTCAAGAAGGATTGTCTAGACAAGTTACATGTCTTCAGACAGAAAAAAAAATACATAAACTAATAATTAAACAAAAAATATATATATTTTGCATAACCCATAGGCAGATTATTTTGTTGGTTTTAAGCAAAAACTCACTCATTTAGATTTATTTATTTTTTTTTATAAACTGTTTGGGCTGGAAACAAGACAAAAAAATGTTTTGAAAAATGACGTTTTCATGTTTAATCCTCATACTCTCATCTTCCTTGGACTATGACAAACCCAATATCCAAGCTAAATCTCTGAAGATGGCTTTACCATCTCTTGTACAGTAATGTCATGGAGGTACTTCTTTTGGAACACACAGACGAATCTCAATGTCCCCTTTGATGGGGTTTGTTATGCTAACCTCTCAATGTCGTAAGTCTTCCGCAACCATAGAGACACACTGAACCTAAATCAAAACCCAAAAAATGAACTCATGTTTTAAACATGCCTATTCACTGTGGAGGTCCATTAACAAAATTATTCAAGAAAGGTCACTTCAGGCAAGCATTCGCTCACTCAAAATGATTTAGGATGCAGTCTGTGATATTGCAATTGAGGAAGGCTTTTTTGTTTTTTGCATGCAGTAAATTCCAAAAGGATGTGTATTTTTGGAGAATTCCATTTAATTTCAATTTCCTAGTATTTGTAGGCTAAATAAAACCCCAAAGAGCTCCCGACAGTTGGCTCTGGTTAAGCTGATGCTGTTTTTTGCTTGCTCAGGGGCCCAGAATCGCGCCCAGAACAGCAAGTGTTTTTCCAGCACCCCGCAGTGCAATGCATCCTCCCCAAACCCACATTAGGACGGGGGGAAAAATACATCCTTGAAAACGAAAGACTGGCAAAATGTTATTATAGGCCAAGCTTTCAGAGATTTTTTTATGCCACCTATTTTAGCATGTTTGCTCATGTTACAGGGTTAAACACTAACTTTAAGATATGCAATGCTATATTATAGGTACTGTATGTATAATATATATATATATATATATA
>JAUCMT010000032.1:7554777-7584981 GCA_032357475.1 Enteromius thamalakanensis
ACATATAAACCTGTTTTAAGAGACTTGTTAAACAATATTAGCAACCCTTAAAATGGCATAATAGGGGCACTTTAAAAGAAACAATCTAAAAGACGACCAGTTAAGCCTTTCTCTCCTCTTTTGCCTCATGTTCTAGTATGTTTTTAAGGCCGCAGGGGATATTTAGTCTCTATCAGAGCTCTCGTTCCCAGACACAATACAGAGCCAGGATAAACACCACTGTGGCAGCCGTACACCTGCACAAACCGGCTTGCTCCCCCTCATACTGCAGCACAATAAACTACGTCATCCATCAGAGAAACTCCCTACTGCATCTCTTCATCCACAGACAAACGCAGGGAGAGGAGATGGTATGGAAAATGTGCATCCTGGGGGATTTTTGTTTAAGAGCAAGGCCTGCAAACAAATGTGATGGTGTAGGTAGCGGAGGGAAACTATCAGCTTGTGTTGACATGCGATTCTACGCAGTGCTCCTGGCTGGATACCAACGCTTGAGGTTAGACACCAGAACAAACATTAATCATACACCTGTACGAGATACACTAGGCCACAAATTCAGTCAAGGGAGGTGGTAAGAACGTAAAACATTTTGGAAAGAAGAACAGCGCAAATGGAGAAGCAAGTTCAAAAACACCACTCTATAATTTTACAAGATGCCCCTGTACGAAAATAACTCAACCCTACGCTGTTATTTTGAGGCCTTTGCATGCAATAAACTCAGGACACTAAAATGATCTAAGCGTGAATATGTTGTGTATTTAAATACATTTACTTGCTTATCATGAGTAAGTAACAAGGGAGTTATTAAAATAGTGCCTCTTCTAATTTAACACGGTTTTACCATTGGCTATTTTCCAACATCTCTCATAGATATGCATACAAACCAAATTAGTATACTCAAAAACATGTCCACTATCTTGAGTTGGTTAATGTGTTGTCACTCACCGTAAAAATAAAAGATTTTTCCAAGATGCCGCAACATTGCGCAGCTTCTGGTTTTAAAATCCCCTAAAATTTAAATTCCCCAAGAAATGGGATAACCTTCACAGTTGGAAATGTGTCCTCATTTGTAAGTAGCTTTGCTTAAAAGCGGCCGTTAATGACTTAATGTAAATGTATTACGAGTTTTTAATTTTTGGTAGCTTTTTAATGTGTTAGCTAACATTTTCACCTTTAGTTTAGTAAACCGTACAACAGAAATCAAAAGTTTATGAACTTTGAACGTGGTTAATTCATGTCTATGGAAGAGTCAGCATCAAAAGTATCTTATGTTCCGAAAATGAAGGTCTTATGTGTAATTAAAGAAATAGTTCACCCAAAAATGTAATTTCTGGTATCATTTACATACCCTCAAATAGCTCCAAATCAGTCTTTGTAACCAGGCTGTTTTGGGTCACCACTGACTTCCATAGTATTTTTTTCAAAATATCTTCCTTTGTGTTCGGCAGAACAAAGAAATTCATAAAGGTTTTTACTACTTGAGGGTGAGTAAATGATGACAGAATTGTACAAATTTATGGTTAAAATTAAAATTATTATGGTTAATAAGCCAAAAATGCGGTAATGCATTTTCTTTTATCCGAGTAAAGTCATACAGCATAAGCATAAACCAGTCTCAACATTCTCCGATTTAGCTTGCTTTCTGTTGAATGACTGTACTGTGCATATGTGATGCAGCACACATTGTTAGTGAAGAGACCCAGCCATCATCTTACAGTAAAGAAAGAAGTAAAGACATCACAAAAGAAGACTTTATCATGGCTCAGAAAATGATTAAAATGCAGAAGTGGTTAAGTCACAATGCTGCATTTACAGTATAACTGCATGAGTGGATAATAGCCTATATGAGCTTTATGTTTCGAGCTTAACTTAACCTTACAACTGAAAAAATAAATGTATGGAATACTCAAAGTCAGATACACAAATGATTTGACGCCTCTACAGGGAAATAACCTGATTTATTACTGAAGCATGTAAACGCTGCTTTTATTAGATAACTAGTCTTGATGTAAATGGGCTCAATGACAGATTGAGGTAAAAAAAGAGGTCATTTTTGGGTAAACTACTGTATCCCTTTAAATAAATACTAAATGCACTATGATCAGAGACAGAGTGACTGGCTTGAATAACTATTAATAAGTAGCAAATTAAGAGTTTAATGAGGCAAAAGTCATAGTTAATGGTTTGTTAGGGTTAGAGTGTGACCCGATATTAACATCCACACCAAAGCACAAGCGTTCTGTTTATTAGGATTGTGTGTTGCGAACTGAGTATCTTTAACTGTAAATGCTCCAGCTCTTTAAAGCAGAATGGATTCTAAGTGGCTGTCAAGATTTTTATTGTTCATATTGACTGTCTTTTATTGTATATGTAGCCATGATGCAGTGTTTACACAGATGTCACTGTCAAGCCGAGCAGTTTTCTGTTGATCAGTGCAACGTTTTCGCTTGACCAACTTCAACTTGAACAAATCGGTAAATTGAAGTTTTTTCGACCTTGAGCAAAACTCCCAGTTGCTCAGATTCGAATATTCTGTCCACCAGATTTTGTGGAGCAACAGTAAATTTGACCACATCTTCATTCTTGCAAAATCTGGTTAATTCTAGTGAAAAGCATCATATTAACAAACAAAATAAGAATATGTTATACAGATTTGGCTTTTGTAAAATGTATAGATCATAATATATAAATGATATATAAATGTTCTAATTTACTTATACTGTAATTGAGAAACATTTTTACCAACAAAAATGTTGCTCTAAATAAAACTTACAATGAATTTAGCTACTTTTTTGTTTGTAATTAGTTTGGTAATAACTATACTATAATGTTTATAACACAGCCAGTCACGTTTCTGAATAAAGGTTTAGTAAAAGAGAATCAGGAAATATTACATTAAAAAACTTTTGTATGACATGAAATTAAATACGTGATGAGCTAGGAAAGTAGTAGATTACACACACACACACACACACACATGCACAAACAAAATATCTCACACTTTCTGTCCCCAGATCAACATAGTCTCACTTTTACTCAAGTGTTTGGATGATAATTAATCATGGTTCAGCAGTTCTGACAGAATGTGTGATGAAACTCAAGAAATTATTGGTGACTAAAAAAAATCACAAGGACAGCTCAGTGGGAAGGTTGACTAAATCAGGTGAGACATGGCTAACAAAAATCCCCTGGGATAGAGTATTTAAATAGGGCTAATATATACATAGTCAAAAGGGCTCTGGTTCTGTTGGCTCTCATTAAACGTAACATTTTCTGTAAATGTGCAGTGTTCCCGACACAGAGCAGCTTTTGCCTGATGAAGCCCAGCAGGTGTATGATTCTCCAGTCAGATGGCTTGAGGGGGCAGTGTCACCACCATACTGCCAACTACAGTCCTCGTGAACCCAGGATCATTCTCACCACAGATTTGTGTGAGTTGGAAATGTAAGAACAACATTTTCCAGCAAGTCTAGAATTTTCTTTGGATACATAATGGCAACTCTTAATGACTCTTTCCAACACAGTCTCATGAGCAATTCGTACAAATTCGTACGAGGTGCTAAATCTGGGCCAATTCGTACTAATTCGTACAACCTCACTTGTAAGTTTTCGAATGATTTAGGGGTTTAGGGGTGGGGTTATGTTTAGGTCATTCGTACAAATTCATACGAATTGGCATCTTGTAAAATACATACGATTTAGAATAAAATGATTTCTTACGACTGAGGTCTTACAAATTCGTACGAATTAGCCACCTCGTAAAACATGTACGGATTGCCGTGAGATCAGGTTGTTTCTTATAATTATGTGTCAGAACGTCTGAACTGACAGCGCAAGGGCTATTTATATCAACACAAGTGGTTAATGTTGACAGGGAAATATTGTGGGAATTATTGCTTTGTGTAAAATAGCATGAAGATTCTTTGGAACATATTTTGTGTTCCACAGAAGAAGAAAAAAAGGATTTGTAAATTGAAGGGGAATAATAAATGTCTTGGGCATTCCTTACTATGACTTTAAGTGAGAACTGAAAGCTTTCAGAATAGCAACAATGTACTTTTTCACTTCATAATAATGCTGAGATTCACACACTGATTCAAACTGTGCATTACAGTAACAAATGTGGCAAATAATGGTTTCTGTGAAGGCACTATAGCCGTGTTAACATTTAGCCCACCAGCAACGTGATTGTGAGTAGGAATTGGGCTGGTTGTGATTTGCAGACCTGGCAACCCTGCCATCAATGAAAACTGAAAAGCTAAATCACCCTTTGCACATCTGCAAGCGACAGTGGGAAAGTTTATTAAGCAAATCGCTTGAGTAAATGATTCAATGACTCATAATTTATGGCCACCTACTGCTTTAATGGTCATGAATGAGTCATGAACTGCCTTTGTTTTTTTATTTTGTACTGTTCACTTATAAATCATGATGTTACATAAAAAAGCCATCATAATTTAGAAGTAATAGGTTATTTTCTGTCCTGTTTTGACCCCCTCATCTGAACGCTTTGTTTGAACAAAAAGTAAACACTGATATTGGCCATCAGTTGTACATTTAACAGTCTTCATCCTATATCCTGTGTTTTACTTTAGAAACAATCAGTATATAATCAGTATATGTCAAAAAATCTGTAATACCACAATAAGCAATAGTCATCACTAGGGGTGGCACCAGGGGCGTAGCAGCCAACTTAAAAGTGGGGGTGGGGGGGTGTTGTGATCCAAAGGTGTTTCTACAGTATAATGAATCCTAAATAGAAGTACATTGGGCATTTAACGGCAGCAATGCAATAAATATGCACTGAGTTCAGCGCAACTTGACGAGGTATACAGAACAGGTTCTGTTGTCTTCCGACATTATATTATATCATGGTAATGTGTGATTTGTGTCATCGCAACATTCTGTAACACATACTCACATTTTGTGTTTGAAAAAAGGATGTTATAGTCCTTTGCTTTATTCTAGGGTGCATTTTACACCAGACAGCCAAGTGGGTGAACGAACGAAAATTCACAAGCGCAACAAGATTTTAAGCTCATGGCAAGAGATTCGCGCTGTGATTGGCTAGACGTTCGTTCACTCAAATCTAATGAACAAATCAGAGAATACGGGCGGAAATATTGGCGCTAGGGACAGAATCACCTGTTTCTAAAAGTGTTGCTACGCCCCTGGGTGGCACGGTTCATGAAAAAAAACGAACCGTTCGGTACGGTTATTTCGGTTCGGTGCATGCATGCGTCGCACGGTTCGACGGTTCATGACATGCGCAATGTAGCCTCGTGCCCCGTATATGACGTCAGTGTGTTTCCATTTCGCGCGAAGGAATTGAGCTGTCTACGGTGTGGAGTGAGTGCTGCAGGTCACAATACTGTACTTGTAGAACAGCCAAGTGGGAGAGAAAAGGAAGGCTGCCCGGAGGATGCGCCAGCGTCGTATAACGTTAAATCTGGTAACGTTATGTGTTTTGGATTTCATGTTACCTATTAGAGGATGGATAACCGACCCGAGTCCGACGGTTTATTTAGAAAGAATGCTCGGGTTCTGTTCGGCTCGGTCACATAAGCGCGAATGTGCGTATGTGTATATGTGTTATAACGGTGGTTTTCCCCCTGTTTGCGCTGATGCTCTCATCCGTTGACATTTCCGAACGCCTTTCTCCAGTTGCTTAATAAAAGCGGGCTTTCCACACAAAAAAGTGCATGTCATTAGTATAAAAATAATCGGTTACAGCTCTGTCGGACGCGGACAGAAAAATGCGGCCCGATCCGCGCTCTATTACCTTTGATGACAGCGGAAATAAAACAGTAAGTTAAGTAGAACTGGGACTGTGTGCACGTATTGTGCAACACGCATCCAATTCAGTTTATTAATGATTACATGATATAACTTTATAATACTGTATCCTAAATTGTGGATAATTAAGCTATATGTCATATGCTGAAGTACATTTCTGGAGTGTTAAAGATTAAAAGGAAAAAATAACAAGAACCATACCGAACAGAAAAAACCGTGACCCTAAAACCGCAATACGAACCGAACCGTGGGTTTTGTGAACCGTGCCACCCCTAGTCATCACATAATCAAACTTGAGTGGTTTCTGAAAATCCTTTGTCAAACTGTGCCTTGTTTGTAAGCAAATGGTAAGTAAACAAAGGACAGAAAAAATAAGAAAATAAGTACCACTAACGTTACCGACTAGTGCATTAATCCATGGGAGGAGCTAAACAGGAGTTGATTTTCATCTGTTTAGCCACACTATTATGTCAAATGACCAAAACCTAACATTTTGGTTGACTGGCCTTAACATAGACTAACAAGAGAGTTCTGAAACTTACAGAATGTTCTTATAACAATAAACCATTATGTCAAAAGATCAATGGAATTGAAACTACATTACCCATGATTCCACAAAAATCTCCACCAATCAGAGATCTCCTTAAAAAATATCAAAGTTTAAAATGATGTAGTTCACTTTGTAGCTGGTTGGTTTAACAAAAATCTTCAAAATTCCTTATGAAAAAAATGAGTGGGAAAATCCTTACAGAACTAAAAATTCTGAGGCAAGTATTGTTGTACTTCCTATTAGCACTCTTTCAGCCACTCAGCCAATCCAGTTCAAGGCCTGGCACTAACTGTCGTATTATGCTTTTATTACTCAGGTGTCTTAGTTGGTGTTACCGAAATATGTTGCAGTGTTGAAACCGTGAGTTTTCTGACAGTAACGTGGGTCTGTGAATGTGCTGTCATGTGTGACAGTAAGTGAGAGGCATCCAGTGACTCACATCACTGCTGTTTCAATCCTTTCAAACCACCGAGACTGGGAAAGGGGAATTGTAAGAGCGTGACTTTTTCATATCCTCAGATAATTTTAAGAGACCTTAAAACTTCAGATAGCCCTCAGACACCACTTCCTCTACCGGTGACATCCTGACAGGAATCCTCACTGTATGAGTGTGTATGAATGAGTCGTGTGAGCTTCAATGATCTGAGTCCTATTGCAACAGAAAAGGGATTTCATCATGAAGATCAAGAGTGGTAAGTGCGCCAGATACTGCTGATAAATAGGACGAATGGGAGCATTATGAATAAATGAAACTCATAATCATAAAATTAAAGATACAATAATTTCATCACATGAATATAGTATATTACTTTAGAAGTAACACTGAAGCACTGTTTATTTTCTATGTAATGCACAAACATGAATTTCTTTCAAAATGTTACTAGGTTTTAGTAAAGACAAAGGCTATGAAAACTACATGCTACACAGAACCTTTGGGGCATTAGGATGGGGCAGAAGAAGTCACCCCTTTCCGTTTAAAAGTTTAACCAGGCCAAGCCGCTCAGTCTGGGGCTATGGTGAGTGAAATCATATTACAGTATCTGTCTCTCTGACAAGCGCTGAGTTTTTGTGTGAGCTATGAAATGTATAAAACATTATGACAGGCAAATCACTTACTCAGCAAAACTAGACAATACTTTCTATCCGTCTGTGTTCAATGGTAAAAGCTTAGGAAAAAAATATCAGTGAATCATTCAGTGAATTCAGTTTATCGGTGAAAAATTCAGGTGACTAGGTGAAACAGTGGAGAAGTGTTCGATCCTTGGTGCTCAGTGCGCTGTGGTCAATCTTCCTCGTGCTCGCAGTGCTTGCTATGGTGTCGTCTAAGTGGGGAGGTCAGATGATCAGTCACGACTGCTGTCTGGAGGAAAAGTTAAAGTCTGGTTAGAGCGGAGAGCATTTCTTAACTGGGCTTCCTCAGATGTGCTCTCTTATGCCCTGGCTTGACGAGCTGCAGCTGTGGCTGATCAGCCGGTGATGATCAGGTGCAACTGGTCCGCGTTGGTTTCCAGCGTGACGCTAATGAGTTGCTCGGGCGGCTTGCCACACCGTACATAAAAGGCAAAAAATAAACAATTACTGCTGTAACACGACACTTTTTTGAAAATAGGCAATTTTTCTAGCTCACCTAGAGTTGAACAGTTGAGTTGTACCGTTTTTGAATCCATTCAACCAATCTCCGGGTCTGGTGATAGCACATTTTTAGCTGCAGCTTAGCATAGATCATTGAATTTGATTAGACCGTTAGCATCTCACTCAAAAATGACCAAAAAATAATTTTCCCTAATTAAAACTCGACTCTTCTATAGTTACATAGCAAACTAGGACTAACGGAAAATTAAAAGTTTCAATTTTCTAGGTTGATATAGTTAGGAACAATACTCTCATTCCGGTGTAATAATCGAGGAACTTTCCGTACCATGGCCGCAGCAGGCGCAATGATATTACGAAGCACCTGAAAATGCTGGGGACTACTTTCATGTGCTGCATAATAGTATTGCGTAATTTTATGATTATAACACTGGAATGAAAGAGTAATTCCTAGCAACTTTTCATTTTCCGTAGTTTTAGCACACAATGTAGCTATAGAAAAATCAAGTTTTAAAGGGTTAGCTCACCCAAAAATAAAAATTCTGTCATTAATTACTCACCCTCGTGTCGTTCCAAACCAGAAGGGCCTTCTTTTATCAAATTAAGATATTTTTGATGAAATTAGAGCGCTATCTGATATCAAAAATATTTACATTTGCGTACCAAAGATTGGTTTGGAATAACAATGCTATGCTATTGGGAATAGCAACAGATTTTTTATTTGGGGGTGACAAACCCTTTTAAGTACTGTATAGGGAAAATATCGAAACTCCTTGGTAAAACTACTAGTCTAATCAGATACAGTGTGCCCATAGTGTTTGTTTCGATATTGCAGCCTCTTTCGAGACCGGGTTTTTTCCCAGTGTATTCAGAGGTCAGACAGCAAGACAATCGAGGGTTGATGCATACGGTTTGAGATAAAAATGAAATCGACCTAAAATCCTGCAACATTGCATAGAGCACCTTTAAGTAACATTTAATATATTTTGAAATATATAGTATAAGATTTGTGTCTCAGAGGCACTTCTTTTACTGCTGTTACATTTGTTAGTAATTAACAAAGCATTTATAGTATTATGACACCTTGTGCATCATTTGCAGCTAATTCTATAATTATTACACATTGATGTTATAAAAAACCTTAATAATTTCAATATGAGAATGATTTCTTAAAATTCAGTTTAAATACTTGACAAATGGA
Organism: Enteromius thamalakanensis; assembly: GCA_032357475.1. NCBI lineage: Eukaryota > Metazoa > Chordata > Actinopteri > Cypriniformes > Cyprinidae > Enteromius > Enteromius thamalakanensis. The sequence continues at coordinate 7,563,915 of JAUCMT010000032.1, forward strand.
TGAGGCTGTTTGATGTTTATTTATTTATTTAAAATAAAAAGCAATACTTCTATTCAGTAATTATGGATTAAACTGATCAGAAGTGACAGTAAAGAAATGTTACAAAAGATTTCCATTTCAAATAAATGCTTTTCAGTTGAACTTTCTTATTCATCAAAGTAAGGGAGGGGGGAATCACAGTTTGCACAAAAATATTAAGCAACAGTGATGTGACACTAAGTACTGGATTAATGGCTGCTGAAATGAAATTAATTACAGTGTAATATTAAAATAGGATTATTCATAATAGTGGCGTAATAGTAATATTGTGTAGTAATAATGGGTTAAGTAACTATTGCAAAAACAGCTTTTTTATGTTGTAATAATTTCCCTATATTTATTCGAATGCATTTCAGACCAAACAAAGCGCAGCCTTGCTGAGCGCAAGACACTTCCTTATCAACTTCTTTATCAAAAACCATATAAACTCCAGACTTTACACAGTTTTTTTTTTCCCCCCCGACTTGTGTATCCTCTTGATTCTTCATTGTGAAGTACTGGAGTGTGGGCAGGGATTTGTTAGCTGTTATTGTGAGAGAGAAACTTGGATGGGGAAGTGCAATGCGCTTGAAAGAGGAAACGCTGAAAGCTTCACACATCCTTGCACAAATAGGATAGTACATTCATGAGATGTCCTTTCACGAGCTTCCTGTTTGACTCTAAAAACTGAAAAGCTTCTTTTGTAATTTCTCGGTTTCTCAGAAATGAAAGAAAGACACGTGTAGTAGGCCTTCTCTTTCTAAATGACTGATTAAGTCAGATGAAATGAAAGACATATTCACCTCACCCAGCGCTTTCTCTACTGAAGCCTGTCCCTCGAAGTAAATATTTCTTTGTCAAACTGAGTTAGGATATAATGAACCCTGTCAATGAGTCGATTTCTCACTCGTGGTCCGGTATGGATCATGAGTCGTAGTGCACCCATAATGATGAGCTTACATACGTACCAGTGATCTAATCTTAGATTGAATCCATTTGGAGATCAATCAATAAGAGTGCAGACAGGGGTGGAGCTGAGCAGAATGAGAGCTATTGTGCTCTATATTGGGAGCCATTTCAGGCTTGACGCAGAACATGGTCTCTAAGCAACAGCATCAGATTTTAAAGTAACAGAGCTGTCTATATTTCCAACAACTTACCTGCATTCACCAGCACACATCCCTGAACGCACAATATACAGAGTAGAGTCTTTTGGCATGGAATCGCTTTGGTTAAATACGCCCTTGGGATTAGAAGAAGTCTTTAGGCACTTGTTGATGGTCGTCGGTGCCATTTCAATCTACAGAGCTGCACGTGGAGTGGCTGGATTGGGTGAATTAAACTGCTGCCAATGAGTTTTGCCACCTGCTGGTACGAGATGAATAAAGTCTGCAATGCGCCGCATCTTTCGTTTCTATTGAGGCTGCTATTTATAAGGCTCGTGGATGTGAAAAGATGCAAAAAATGGACAGATTTTTTGTGTTCGAGAGAAAACGTGTGCAAAAACGTGTGATAATTTTGTGCAAATGCATCTGTGGTTTGCTTCATCTCTCAGCAGCAGTGGCCCTTCACACATGTCATGCTCATCTCTGTACTGCTGCTGTGTGCTGGCAGAATGGAGACGAGCCCAAACGACAGACACACTGCTATTTGTGTGCTTACTTCAACCTCTATTGATATGTCATATACTTATGTCACAGGGGTTGATTTGCAGATTTAAATGTAACTGATTTACATTTTTCATTTTTGAGGGTCGCATTAAAAATGTCTTGGAAACTTAGTTAGTCCGTTTATTTATTTACTATTTTTTGCTTTTATTTTTATTCATCAAATTAGCATTAGTTTAAAATAGTTATATGTATATTTGAAAAAAACATAAATATATGTAATATATAACATTATTTTTTATTTTTTCTCTGTTAAAGAAACAATCTATCATTAATATTTATTAAATTTTTTATTCATCTAAACAGTAGAAATTAATATTTCAGTATTTATTGTGTGAAAATAACACAAATTATAGCTCTACAAGTAGCATTACATGCTATACTGTATATTATAAAATTAAACCAAGTCAACAAGTCAGGAGAGAATGCTAGTTTAAATAAAAAAATAAATATAATTTTTTATTATAATTATAGCAAAAACATTAGACAAGTTGTTAAAATAGAATAAGAATGAGCTGCATCATAATTTCCACCACAATCCAAAAATTCAAATCAAATGTTTGTTTTTTTTAAACCTATTGTATTTAGTTACCATAGAGACAACAGTGTCAGTGAAGTGCATGTTTTATTTGAATCAAAACTAAATCAAAACAAACTTCAAGGCATATAGCATAATATTTTAAATGGTGTCTTTTCCAGCCAAGCTGCAGCTGAAAGAATCAAGTGTATTTAGATAAGGTAAATAATAAGCAAGTTTGGCGTGCTGATGGGAAGACAGCGGACTCCGAGCCGAGAGCAGAGCTTGGCATCCAGCTCGGGCCCTGCGTGCCCCCCGTGCAGGAAGGCGGGAGAGCAGGCGGAGAAGGGGCGGAGGAGGGATGCGCAAAAGGCGAGAAGCGGAAGGAAGGAAATGGGTTTATTTGATTAGGTAATGCGATGCCAGACGATTTTAATTCGTATACGCTCCTCCTGAAACACTTTATTTGCAAAATGTAATTTTATTTATTTTTTTAATTGTCATTTTTGGTTTCCCACAAAGAAAGGGTTAGATCACCCAAAAATGAAAATGTTATCATTTATTACTCACCCAAACGTCGATCCAAACCCATAAGACCTTTGTTCATCTTCAGAACATGAATGAAGATATTTTTTATCTGTCCCTCTATAGACAGCAACAAAACTGAAATTATCACAGATCCATTAGTGGCTAAACTTTAGTTTTGCCGCTCTATACGAGACTATTGTTTTTCCTGTCCTCCTCCCGTGACTTACGTCTTCTGCCGTTAATCAGCCTTGTTTGCATCCGGGTGAAAGCATGCACAAGGGCATAATCTGCGGTTGTTTACGTCTAGTGGAAGGTACGCTTATGTTGCGATACGTCTTCTGCCATATTATATAGTAAGTCAGGGGGGAAGAATGTTTAAGTAAATATGATATTTTTGTTTTTATCATGCAAGAAAAGTATTCTCCTAGCGTTGCAAAACTAAAGTTGTTCCACTGATGTCACATGGACTGTTTTACCAATGTTTTACTATGTTTCTGGATCTGGGATCACTTCAGTTATATTGCTGTCTATAGAGGTTCAGATGCCTCTCTGATATCATAAAAAATATCTTAATTTGTGTTCCGAAGATGAACAAAGGTCTGAAACAACACAAGGGTGAGTAATTAATGAGATTTTTCATTTTTGGGTGAACTAACCCTTTAATTTCCAGTGAAACTTTGAACTGCACAAAAGGTTCTTAATGGTAGAAAACAATTGTTTATAGTTCTATTATGACCTGTCCACATCAAGGTTTTTTGTGGAACCCAAAATAGTTCTTTAATGGCATCACAGTGAAAATCCACTTTTGTTTTTAAGAGTGTAGCTATGAAATTAACCATAGCGAGAAAAGAAAGTCCAAAATGTTATTTAAAATTTAGTCTAAATTAAAAGAAAGCTAAAGAAAAATAATGACTTGTATGTATGTCCGTACTGAGAGAATTTAATTTCAAAAGAAAAAAAAAAAGAATATAAATCATACAATTATTTTAAAGAAATGTGTGGTAAAAGTGCGCAGATGATAGCTTATAACATTTCTTTTTGGGAATACCTCTGCTTACAGTGAGGACTGACACATTGAGTAATAATGAATGTAATTAATTATTACAGGACTGTCTGTTAAGCTGAGGGCAACAGAAGTCTAAAGCAAAGAGAACTAATTCTTTCACTCTCTGGAGGGTCATAAAGGCCTAAATGCCTCCGACATTGAAGGTTGAGTTATTTTAGGGTAGGCCTAATTTACTACGCCTTCTCTCATCTCCAGCTAATAATCAGAACCTCTCTCCAAAAAAAGCCTTGAATTATTGAAATTAACTGCAATATAATTTCCCAAAAATAAATGCTTTGTAATTTGGCCTAGCAGGATGTTAACTTTGCGAAAACTGCTTAAAAACAACACAGATGGAATGCATGCTGCTTTCAGTAAGACAGGTGCATTCCATCTCAGCGTGAGATCTGTGATTCCCATTACCACACATACCTGTTTTGACCCTGATAGTGGTAACAGACATTTCAGAGTGACATTGACCAGGTCCCTTCATCCTCGGGGCCCAGGTCACCACGCTCTGTGATTGGACAGCCCTTTGTTCTGGCCTTTCATGTGTAGTGCACCTGCTCTGCCCCTCCCTTGAGGCGTCCCGGTGAGTTATGGGATAGCGGAGGATAGAAAGGCGTGAAATGAGAAATGTGAAGTTGCTTTAGGTTTCCACATGCTTTAGTCACACTAAGTGGTGCCCCTGTTTTGGTGTCTAAAGCAGGGGAGAGATATACCCCAGATGTGTGTGATTGGCAGGAAGCTTGTCTACATTTATTGTTCATGTTCTAACTCTGACACGGTAGAATTCCAGTGACAAATGCTTTTGATCAATTCTACAATGTGACACAATTGCTGCCAAACAGAACATATTTAAGCAACATGAGAAAGAGTGATGTACAGCCAAATCCCAGTGACGCTGATATTCAGACAAACAGCATGACTGCAAGTGTGATATTGCTAAATAAGAAATAATATTGAGTAATAGACATAGTATTGAAGGTTAATTTGTCCGTTTTTGCTTGAGCAAGATGATGGCGTCAGCAAATGTTAGTTCAACTACAGAATGAATGGTGATTTAAAATGTGGTGTAAACGACATTTATTTATGTGGAATTATTACCAAAAAATGTTTAATAACAGAACTGTCCTTAATGCATGTATGCCCACTGTTAGAAATAATTAACAGATACATTAAATCAAGAAATCATTATTAGTTACTATGTTATATACATATACAATCATATATAATACCATAGGACATGATTTGTAAACTAAAACGGTTTACATCACATAAAAAAATCCCATATGCGTAGTTTTTCTGAGGTTGTAAACTCACTCAATAGCTCACCTGATATACACAGGACTGCACTTGCAATGCAGAGTACTCTGTGACATTAAAACAAAAGCTGTGATAAAAAGCTCAAATATAGAAGCAAGCTAAAACGGCACAGTTGCTTCCGCAAATGCGTTTTTAGTTTAGGCTTTGTTTAGGTATGTTTATTCCAAGCGCAATAAAAACTTTTAGTGCAGTACTCCTCACGTAAAACTTAACTTGCTTTAATTGTACTTTTTGTGCAATTGTACTTTTAGTATACTAAACTGCTATACTTAAAGTTTGCTAAATTGGAACAACTAATTTCGCACTTTAATTGTACTGAAGTAGTCCTGGAGTCCCATTAAAGAAATATTTAGTATATTTGATTTGAAGTGGAACTATTGCAAGTTTGGTGCACTGTAAATATTTTGCATTTAAAAGGCAATATTCCTCATTAAAAGTGACATAAACATGCATTTTAGACTTATTAATAAGAAATATGCATTGTGGACAAGTAATACTGCAATTAAAGTTTTTATATTAGTAGGCCTTGAGCTATCTGTCAGTAAAAATGTTTGAACTATGCTTAGTATGAAATAAGTGTGTTTTAAGTATGTTTAAGTATTTCTTCAAAAGTAGTAAGTACACAGACATTTTGTGATTTTGGAAACAGTTTCTTTTTATAAAAAACTGAATAATTCAATGATTCATCTCTAAATGAATTTTTCTATAAATGTAACGTGGCGTTTGGGTTGTGTAATTTGTCATGCCTCCCTTGCCCCCATGTATCTCTAGGTGCGTTCGACTTAAAGCGGCGCCGCAAAAATTTTCGATCACATGTACCGCGAGAGCAAAACGAGAGCAGTCGCACAGGTCAGGCGCTGTAGTTGCTCAAAATTGGCTGCGAAAGCCTTGTTGACGACACACTTTATTCTCATTGGTCAGATTATGTGACCACAAGCATGATGTGTGCTGCGTGTTTTATCTTTAAAAAGTTCCTTTATGTAATCAATCTTTATATCTTATATCTGATATTCAAACAAAACATTAATGACGAAAATGAAGATTAGGCGATATGGTAAATATATATTGGTATTGTATAAGAGTTAATGACATGGTTTCCCATCATAAGGATGCTACTAACCAAGACAAAAACAAATTAGTGTCCGACATGACAGCCGTCTCTTTACTCCTCCCCTGACTGCAAGGGGCTGCTCTCGCAAGCCAGTGGCAGGCTAGTGTAGTGCATCTTGAACACACCTTTTGTCACGTTCTGGTTGGTTGTCCTGGCCATGTGTCTTGTTCCTCATTGGTTGTTTTTTGTCATGAGACTCTTGGTGTTTGCTATAAGTAGCTCATTTGTTACCATTGTCCCTCATGGTGTATTAATGTCATATCAGTGAGTCCAGTCTGCTCATTCAAAGTCAAGTTTCTTTCAATTCAAGTCTGGTTAAGTCTATGTTTGTATTTTTGGATTTCACTCTTTAATAAGCTGAACTTGGGTATACACTTGCCTTCAGTGGACACTCGATACATTAAATGACCTTTTATTTAGTTAATCCTAGTAATCTTTTAATATATAATGTATTCTCTGTGTTATTTTCTTGTTTTTTTAAGTTACATACTGTAAAATGTTATTGTGTGCACATGCTTTGATTTTTTTTAGTATTTATAATTATTATAATATACATTAAAAGACCAGATTTACTAACAGCTTGCACCAATGCAAACACTCTTTTTGGAGTTAAAATAGTACTGCCATAATTTAATGATGCACAGTGAAGAATTACTGCTAAAAATCAACTACAGTTATTTTTGTGCCTGACCTTATTGAATATGCATTTCCCTTTCAGATGCAAAATTTATGGTAAGATTAAAATGAATCAAGCTACGTGATTTACTAACTTTTGCACTTGTCAAATTACTGGTATTTGTGCTGCTCTTTGTAGATAGCGTGCTGGTCATTATGGAATTTCCCTGGAAACACGTTCTAACGCTAATTTGGCCTGTTTAGTAAATCTGGCCAAAGAGCAGTCATGCTGCTCTGGCCATAGATGCAGCTAGTGGCTCTGATGTCATGTTTACTTGTGCATCTGTAAATTCTGTCTGTAGTGAAAACTTAGTTACCTCAAAGGGACTGTTGCTTTTCTGACTAATACTGTCTAAAAGTGCAAGAGAGAGAGGACAAAGATAGAGAGGTTTACGGCTTGTTAGTGTGGCTGACATCGCAGTGGTTAAGTTGGAAAGGCCAGGGTGGAACTAGATCTGGGATGAAAGGAGCGGTTAGGCTCTCTGAAACCACTCCTAAACACAGCGTGTGGTGGATGTGCATGTGAATCACTATGTGTCTATACATAAACATTCACTTCCCTGTAACTGTAACTTTAGATGGTACGGAAAAAAAAGTGAGATTTAATAATTAAAAAAGGAAACTGGTGTCTTTTTCACATCAAAGCCAATACAATGGCCCCAAAAGCCTAAAACGCACGTTTAACCCCACCTCTTCATGCCGATTGGTTGGCCGAAGTTTGTTTTTGTTTGGTGTACATCCTGTACCCCTAGTGTTTTGCAAGATTGTATCAAGCACCTTTAAATTGTCTCAAGTCAATTAAACAATTGTAAAAATGCATTCAGGCCGTCCACAATGTATGAGTTTGTCTCTTCATGTGAACAGAATTGGAGAAAGTTGGCATTTCGCCACTTGCTCACCTAAGGATCCTCTGAAGTGAATAGGTGCCGTCAGAATGAGAGCCCAAACAGCTGATAAAAACATCACAATAATACAAAAGTAATTGACAGGACTCCAACTCATCAGTCACATCAGAATCTGCATGTTTGCAAGAAACAAGTGAATTATTGTGGTGTTAAGAACTGTAAACAGTCACTTCTTACCAAAATATCAGTTCATATACATATCATCCGGTTAAAAATCCAGTGTTGTCCTTTCATATCAAAATCCACAGACATACAGTATTTGTTCAAAACAGTTTTTGCATAAACAGCATTTAATCAGTGCATATTTCTCACCTGAATCAGACAAGATTACTTTTTCACTGGCACAAAGCTTTACTGTGTATGGAATTTCAGACAAGTTGAAGCCAGAAATGTGTTAATGATGAATTAGTTAATTACAAACATGCAGTTTTTGGAGTTGTGTGAATTACTTGTAGGTTATTGTGATGTTTTAATCAGCTGTTTGAACTCACATTCTGACGGCAGCCATTCACTCCAGGGGATCCTTTGGTTATTTTTGGACAAACTGTTCCTTTTTTTTTACATTAATAAGACTGTATTTAGCTTATACTTTTTATTGTGCTGTGAATTTGTGTGTACAGTATCTATCTTCTTTATTTGAGTCTTTTGGGAAGGGACAGGAAGGAGTCTCAAGAAGGATAAATGATGCAAAGGATGGATGGGGTAAACATGTGCTCTCTAGAAACATTCCGTGGGAGGTTACGGCACTGTGAGCTTCTGGCCAAGTGAGTGGGTTGACCTGATGTGCCCTCTGATCTGTATCCCACTCCTCATAACAGGCTTCTGGGAGCTCCTCTGACAATTAATGATGAAGACCCGCTACTCCCACACAACATCACAGGGATACCGAGAAGAGAAACTGAGAGAGGAGCAAAAGAGTTTGAAGAGATTTAGAGAGAGAGAAAGAGAGAAAAGCTCCCTGCAGAGTCATTTTTAAAAAGTTGTTTGTACTGATTATTTATCAGATACACAGACAATATTCCAAACACTGCATGCATTCTAAAACTCAGTTTGACAATAATTTTGTCATATATATTAATTAAACTGTGAACTATATATATATATATATATATATATATATACATACACACTCACCGGCCACTTTATTAGGTACACCTTGCTAGTGCCGGGTTGAACCCCCTTTTGCCTTCAGAACTACTTCGTGGCATATATTCAACAAGGTACTGGAAACATTCCTCAGAGATATTGGTCCATACTGACCTGATACTGTAGCATCACGCAGTTGCTGCAGATTTGTCAACTGCACATTAATGATTAGGATCTCCCATTCCACCACATCCTAAAGGTGCTCTATTGGATTGAGATCTGGTGACTGTGGAGGTCATTTGAGTACAGTGAACGTCTAGGTTATGTAGGGAACGGAGATGTTACATATGGGAACTTGCATGCGAGACCAATCGCCTTCGAGGAAAAGGCCAATGAATATTGGTGTGCATTTAATTACATCCCGGTGCACCTTATTAAGAGGGCATGGATGTAATGCACTTGCAGGTTTTCACTGCGTGGTCCGAGCTGGCTTCAGCGTGACCCAGGGTCTTGGCAAGGGGATGTAACGTCTCCATTCCATCCTTCAGGGAACATGGGTTACGTAACCTAGACATTCCCCTTCAATCGAGTTACATACGGGAACAGACTTGTGGAAAAGGCCACGACCCCAAGGCCACGTTACGCAGAGACCTCAGTGCTGACAGGCAAGCATGGGGGGGACATGAAGCATATACACAATTCCTACATGTGAAATTCAAGGAATACACTATATCGATAAGATATGGATATAACTGAAGGGAAACACAGCCTTGTGGCTGACTGTGGAAAATAAGGTTTTTGTGGGAGACTCAGTAGGAGAACAGTCGGAGCTACTCCGCTCTAGGTCCGACTGCAGGGCAGGAGGACTCGGGTTTGCCTTGACATGGGGGAATCACTGAAAAACGCACAGGTCCCATGGGAATGATGCAGCAAGCCGACACTAGCTGGCCACCCGCTACCTGCTTGTCTGATTTAAGACACGGGCGGACACAGGCTCTGCGCGAGGTCGTAGAACCTGGCGAAGGTGTTGGGTGTCGCCCAGCCTGCAGCCTTACAGATATCTGCTAGAGAGGTGCCGTGAGCAAACACGTAGGTGGAGGCAAAACTCCTTGTGGAGTGGGCTCTCAGAGCTAAGGGGCACGGCTCTCCCTGGTATAAATAAGACAGGGAGATGGCATCAACCCCTCAATGGTCCAACCTCAGATGAAGAGCTGCTGAGAGTGTCTGACGGAGCAGAAGGTCTGGGTGCCGCGAGGAGGCACCGTCGGCCTGGCCCGCAGCGGCAAGCTCGGAGGTGTACGAGAGCTCAGACACTTTGGAAGGCATAAGCAGCTGATCCAGCCAGCGGCAGCACGCTCAGCCTGGAAAACTGGCGTGCAGCCCTTGATTGCCCCGCCATCGAGGGTGGCGAGGGGGGAGGAGCACCTAGAGGAAGAAAGGCACTGGGGGGAAACGCGAGAGTTCCGTGGTCCCTGCCCCAGAAACCAATCATCCAGGCTCGAGGAATCGGATGGGGACCCCTGACACCCCCAACTCGATCCCCTCAGCGGCTCGGAGGAGCATAGCCGACAGTTTGGTTTCTGGCTCTGACAGGCAGCGACCACCGAGGGACGCTGTCCTGGCGAGTCATTCACCTTACCAGCCAACTCCCCTTTGATGCTGCAATAGACATCTCACCTTTCTGGGGTACATCGGAGGAGATGCTCAGCCCGCTGTATGGGGAAGTAAACTGCTCTGCCGCCTAACGCAGCCGCCGAAAAACCTTTATGGCTCAACAGTCTTAGTGATGGTCATGCATTTGCAATGAACGCAAGTCATCCACGAACGCTGCCCCAGCGTGTTTTTTTTTTTTTCTTTCTTTAAACTCGGCCAGATGCGTGAGGCACCGATCATGTCAGTGCAGAGAGGTGACCAAACTACCACATCCGGAAGCGCACGGCCGCATAGACATTCTGGGGAACGCCTTACCAACCGTGAGAAAATTGCTCACTCAGGTGAGGTCACACGCTGGTGTGCAAAAAGCTGACTTGCTCTAGCCTATACAAAGGCTACCAGCTCGTGGGGTTCACCAATCAGCTGCCCAATCCTTGCTGATGGTGAAGAGAGAACATGAAATTACAGGAACTCTTTTTTCGTTAAGGATTTCTCCGTATACAATGCAGCGGGGCTCCAAAGCGAAAAGCTGCGAGTGCATTACATTCGTGCCCTCTTATACTCTGAAAGTGATAAGCTGCATCTGGCTGTAATTAAATGCACGCCAATGTTCATTGGTATTTTCTTAATACTCGAAGGTGATTGGTCTCTCATACGAGTTCCCATATGTCGGAGTGACTCGACTGAAGGGGAACTCATTGTCATGTTCAAGACATGTTCATATGACATGGTGCATTATCCTACTGGAAGTAACCATCAGAAGATGGGTACACTGTGGTCATAAAGATGGACGTGGTCAGCAACAATACTCAGGTAGGCTGTGGCGTTGCAACGATGATCAATTAGTACTATAGGGGCCCATACTGCCCCTATAGTACTATACTGCCACCAGCCTGAACCATTGATACAAGGCAGGATGGATCCATGTTTTTATATTCTGATCCTATCATCCGAATGTCGCAGCAAAAATCGAGACTCATCAGACCAGGCAACATTTCTCCAATCTTCTATTGTCAAATTTCGGTGAGCCTGTGCGAACTGTAGCCTCAGTTTTTTGTACTTCGCTTACAGGAGTGGGACCCCATGTGGTCTTTTGCTGCTGTACCCCATCCGCCTCAAGGCCAATCAGAGATGCTCTTCTGCATACCTTGGTTGTAACGAGTGGTTATTTGAGTTACTGTTGCCTTTCTATCAGCTCCAACCACTCCGGCCATTCTCCTCTGACCTTTGGCATCAACAAGGCATTTTTCGCCCACAGAACTGTGTTATGTTAATTATAAATAATAATAATAATAAACTACAATTAATGGTACAATATTAATATAAAACAATATGTTATTGTTTTTGCTGCTGCTGTTTTAAGGAAAAATAAAATTAATTAAATACAATACGATATTAATACAATACATACAAGTGGCCATGGGTCTAAAACAATAACAGTGTGTGTGTAATCAGTAAAAATGGATACAAATGAGGTTTGAGTGCATTTTCAAGCCCAGGGACAACTCCTGAATTTGTTGTTTTAAAAATCTCAGTCTTTCAGTCTAAAAAAAAATATTTTTTCATTATGCTGTCAAGCAAACGTGAATCACCCTCTTTTGAGAATGTCATTCATTCTTCTCTGCAAATAATAACAGGAAGAATTTGTCTCTGTTTTGTTCATTGCGCTGTATACTTCTCTCTGGGACATTTTTCTAGGAAACCTGATTCACCCTGGTCATGGAAAGCCACATTGGCGTAGGTGGTAACATCCAGGACAATAGCAGTCAAGGAAATCTGCCGTTTCCTTTGTTGCAATGTATAATTTCCTGTTTTTCTCCAACCTTTTACACATATACACAGAATGAGACGGGTTCAGTTCTTATTGATGCTGAACTGAGCTTTCCTGAAAGCTTTTCCCTAAATGCAGAGGCAAGATCTGATTTACTGACTCAAGTAAAAGCTATTATGTAGGAAGTGTTCTCAGATCAGTTACTTTTATTTGACTCTTTGCTACTGTATATGGTAAATTTCTAAACAAAGTTTAGACGTGAACTTCTTTTGACGTCTTCATTGTTTATGCTTCTGTCCAATGATTTCATTACGAAAACTTCAATTAAATATTGTGTTACACATGGAGACTCAAGCCAAGCAAAGGAATGATTTTATATATTTTTTTCTAGACTGAGCAATTTGGTCGTGAAGCAGATAATATCCCCAGAATAGTAACTTACCTAAATAGGTAATGGATTAAGCACTGGATTGTCAGTGGGAGGAAAAAAAAAAAAGGTTGTGTGCATGTGTGTGTGTCTGTCTTCTTGTGTGTGTGTTATACTGTGTATATGTGCGACTGTGAGGACATTGGGTGTGTTTCCAGAGAGATGGATTGTGGGATGTCGAGATTATTGTAAGATAAAACTGCAGAGTAACTCAGCAATGAGCCACAGAGTTTCATTGTGTCATGATCTCTGATCTCTGATCCTGTGGCACACACTTCACTGATTTGCTCTTAATTGGTGTATTATTATATTATATTATTAAAATATATAGAAAATATGAGATTATTGTGTTGAATTAATTGACTATTTGTTTGATCATGTCTCTAAATATCACATAAAATCAAGTGCACAATATAGTCAAAACTTTGCTTGATGAGCAGGGACAGAAAAAAAGTACTGAAAAATAACAAAAACAGAAAAGTAAAGAAATTGCCATTTCTAGTGAGCATCAGCACACTACAAAGTGTCGAAAATAAAATATAATAAGATAAAGTAAAGGTATACAATTATTTTATATTACACATAATTATTACATGCATAATATTATTGCATTATACAATATACAAATGAATGCAATTAATTTAACACTGTAATTAATGAAATAAATAAATCTAAAGTATAACAAAACTAAACTAATTAAATTGATTTAAACTAATATTTACATTATTATTTATATAGTTTTTTTATAGATTCTACCATTCCACTGCTACTAATATTATTAAATATTAATAACAACTATTATTATTATTATCAATTATAATAATTACTAGAATATTGTTATACAAAGTATATCATGCCATGAGCTCCATACTGTTAATTAAGTATCAAAATGAAATAATAAAATAAAATAAAAATCAATTTTTTTTATTTCATTATCTAATATATGCCATTTGTGGAAGGTGATGACCACATGGTTTATGAGGTTGGCAGTTGTCAGATATTTCCAAAACAGTGAGGTGTGGTGCAAATGTAGGTTGCGGCAGGTTAAAGGTCAGAGAGAGGCTGTACGGTTGTGCTAAACCCTATCTAGCCAGACTGTTATTCTGAGGTAAATCAATACGCTCCAGCAGTCATGGTCTGATTGATCAGGGGGATTTCAGTGAACTGTCCCTTCCCTCCCAGTGACATGCACAGCAACATGTCTATTTATAGAGCTTTATCAATACAGCACTGAAAGGACAGACAGCAAAGCCTCTTCAGAAACAGGCAACGCTCTCAGAATACCAATAGAAATGGGCCGAGGAGCCTTTTCTAATGTCTAATGCAAATGGCAGCGTTCATCTGAGGGGAAAAGAATCCTCAACAGTGATTTGAAACGATTTGCACAGAATATTCTTCAGACCCACTGATAATAAATTATTCAAATGGAAGAAATATTCTTTCACCTACTGAATGCATCATTTATGCAAAACACAAATGATGCAATATGTGTTTTCTCTGTGTTTTCTCCAAGGAGGTCTGGAAAAACAAGAGAAAATGCTAGCATTGCCGTTCATCTCAATAGCAGTTGAATAGTGCAAACGTGGCCCTCCAAAAATCATGTTATAGAATTATTGTATATGATGTTTGAAAATAAAATACAAATAAATACAAATAGACAGCAATTTGCAATGGAAGCCTTGTTACCTGAATAATAATGAACCAATAATTAACAAAACAAGTAAACTTTAAATACTATTTTTAAAAAACTATTTATACATTTGATAATTACTGTAGGTTACCACCCATTCATGGCTAAATTTGAGTCATAACTTCCACAGACAGTTTCCTTTAAAATGGAAAATTCCAACCTATGACTGTTTCTGTATCAGTAATTTTGTCCATATAGGCTAGTTTCATTGAAAGGTTGTCACTAATGGTAATTCTGATTATTCATTATAGTCTATAATTAATTTTATGTAGACCTACGTAAACAAAAGCCTTTAATAATAATAATAACAAAACTGTAAAAATACATAATATATTATAAACAATAGAGCTGTCAGGCCAGGACTGCACTGGGATCAGTGCAGTCAACTACTAACACTCTCATGGACTAATGAGCTAATCACCGCCAGCTGGATCGCATTAGGTGAGCATGCATAAAAGCTCACCTCACCAGTGTTTCAGCGGCGGTGATTAAGGTAAACAACGCTCAAGGTAACTCACCTGCTACGTACCTTTAGCCTTCTTGTTTATGGAACCATTATACTCTACCTGTCTGCTTACCTGTTGTCTAAGTCATGCTTTCATAGCTACTACTGGGATCCAGTGCGCCGCTCCTATTAACCTGCAACCAGAGAAACAACGGAATTAATTCACGAGGACACAGTCTACGGAATTAGAGCACTTGCCTTCATCACGAGCACCTTACCTCACAGCACGCTGCATAAGTGGAACGCTTCACGTGAGTGGACGGTCATCTTACCCTTATACTTACCTGTGATCCTTACCTGTCTTCACAGACGAACCTCACGCGATCTCCTCCGCATCTGGATCCACCTGGAAAGATATAAAGATCCCCATTAACATCACGGACATTTAAGGACAAATGATATATGGATTGAGATTGACTTACCTGAGCATTCACGGAGATTCAGAACTGTGTGCTGTGCAGCGACATTCAAGCTCTGCATTCCTCTTTCCTATAAAGACTTTATTCTCTTTAATAAATATTCTTAAACTTACCTTGACGTCTCCTCCTCCTTCCATACAGTGCTGAGCGTTACAAGAGCCAACATACATTGCGCATTATAAAAAAAGTCTGCAGAGGGCAACCAATGGCCTGACGGTTGTTTTACACTTCACTGCGTGAGCTAATCCGCGATTATTTTTGACTAATCAACATTCAACAATCTTTAATACTTGGCAATTTCTTTACGTCAGATCTTCTACAGCCACTGCAATTTCTTGAATATGTAGACATCAAAATGTTCCACACAACTGTAAAGGATAAAGGCCCTGATATACTTCAAACGAAATCGAAGAACGAACTGAAATGATGTCATTTTGTTTTGGCTCCTAAACAGCTTTGAGCTACCATTGGTCCGAAGCGGCTACAGAATCGGTGGGTGTGTTCTGAAACTAGATTTTTTTTTTTTCAGGTTTGTCATTCACACGAGGTCAGGCAAGGGAGCAAAATCTCCAGTCACTTTATAGCTGAGCTTCCACATATTCGCACCTGGACGATCACTTACAAAGACTTTAAAAGTTCAGCTTAGCAGTTCCAACCCAATCGCATGAAACTGTGTATCAATAGCACATGTTCATGTCTCGATTCGAGGTACTTCTTAAAAACAGAAATTAATTTTGGCATGCGTAAGATATGCAGTGGGT
Organism: Enteromius thamalakanensis; assembly: GCA_032357475.1. Lineage (NCBI taxonomy): Eukaryota > Metazoa > Chordata > Actinopteri > Cypriniformes > Cyprinidae > Enteromius > Enteromius thamalakanensis. The sequence continues at coordinate 7,580,019 of JAUCMT010000032.1, forward strand.
ATGTTTAGGGCTAGTCTCACTTAGAACTTCAGACTGATGGCCAAATATCTGGAATCCATGGCAGCTTTCATTGGCCAAGGCCCACCCATGAGGTCATTTCAAACAACCAATGACAGTTTGTTTTGTTCTGAGTCACATTTCAGAGTGTGGAAATGTCACCACAATAACTCAATAACAATATTTTGCATACTTGACCCTGATAAGCGCTCGGCGTCACAGTTGTAGACTGCTTTGTGAATGGTTTGGCATCATGGCAACTTTGTTTCCAGGCCGAATGTTAAAGAAACAACACACACTTCTCCTGGAAATCGTATTATTCAACTAATCCAGTGATGACTTTCAAAACTCTTTTTGTCTGCCATACGCATCAGAGGTTTAGCCAACAGTCCATTGCTCTATGGATGTGACGTCAGAGGCTGAAACTATATGCACACCAACAAATTGTATATCATGCTCGTGAAACATGTTTTACTGCATGTCTTTACCATGCAGGCCAAAGTCTATTCATGAGAATCAATAACATATTTGTGTGGAGCAGTATTTACTGTGAACGGAGCCACTTACATGCAGGTAACCAATGTACAGATAATAAAATTAAAGCCATCTATCGTATTTATCTATTTAACTGAATTGTACAGTTTGTGAATTCACAATAGCATTATATTTTATTATGATTTTTTAAATGGATATAATAGCATGCAGCCTTGGAAAAAGGTCTAATAATGCATTTTATGGACTCTCGTACGTGAAATGCACTACTTTTGGTATTTTGCAGGTTGTTGACAAGGGCAAAATGCAATCAAGAATTTTTTTAAAATCCAGTCAGGGAATCATGACAGCCCTATTTCATTGTATGGAAAACATTCTTCGAAATATCTCAAAACATGTTGCAGAAGAAAGAAAGCCAAGTTTGGAATGGCATGAATTGAGTACATGATAACATTTACATTTTTTGACTAACTATCCCTTTAAAAACAGCTGCATGTGTCAATACGGTTCTCTTCTTTGCTGTATAATTATACACTTCCATTGAAATTTATGAAGTAAACAGACGAAGCACTTTCTGCACATTATCTGATCCAATCCGCAAAGTGCTCTCACCCTCAACCTAAATGTCCTGCAGGAAATACCAGCAGAGGCTAGACTGAGTAACCTAATAAAGCCACAGCACCTAAATCATCAGACGGAGCGGAAACATGCCCTTAGAATACAGCCAGATGGAGATACTAATTGGGTTTGGACCTCCAATAAACAGCGCTGATGCCTCCGGGCTTCTATGTGGCTGATCAAGTGGCTGTATGAGGATGGCGGTGTACTGAGGTGACGAACTCACACGGAGAGAGACTGAACAGGTCTTTGTGAAGGACAGAAAGGCAGTGAGTAGAAGAGGAAAAACCTCAGAAGAAGATGGGAGGAGGGAAGGAGGGCTGATGCAAGTGTGTGAGCGTGAACCTGAAATGTTGCCAGTCTGTCTGTGAGGCGTGTTGCCCCAGATGAGCCGGGACCCTTGGGAGGACAGAGATTTCTCGTCTGTTTCCAGGTACACCTACAGCACCGGGCTCCCCTGCCTCAGGCAACCTGAAACGAGTACTTCCCGCTGTTAACGCCACAAACAATTATGATGAAACTCTGAGGGGAGCAAATACGTAGCCATGCATAAACAGCACATATAGGTAAACAAACATATTTCTGCATGGAATTTATTGCCTGTTCTTTTGTAGTGACTCACAATCACACCCACACATAGGCTATACACTTTTTTCCCCTTAGCTATGTAAATGATTATCTGGGTTATTATTGTAAACTAAAAATAAAACTAAGGTGGAAAAAAAGGTGTCTATAATCATACCGTCTTCACACAAATTGGACCATCTCCATGTGTCAAGATATCCCACCCGCCAAGCTAAAAATAAAAACCCTATGTCTAATTAAAACTGTACTGTAACATAAAGTAAAATGTATAATGGTTAGAGCTTTAAGTTGTTTAGCTGTATGATAGGACTGGTATCACTTAGCTCGTCTGTGTTTTTGTGTTCCAGAAAAACAGTCAGTAAAGGTGCTGCCACACTATTTTTGGTGAAAAAAAAAGAAGTTGTAGATTGCAGATAAAGACGTCTCCTGTCTGTAGTGTAGCGATCTACTTTATGAAAAAGTCCCTTCAAAACCAAGCAGCTTACTATTGGTCAATGCTGCAAACTTGAATTCTTTGGAAAATCCGTGGGGAAATATTTCTGAATTTGTATTGCAAAATCTATGTGGGGAGATATTTTTGAATTCTCTGGTCATGAATCAGTCGAAATGACAGCATTTTAGCTGCGTAAATTTGCATGGTTGGTGATGCTGGTTTATGCTTTTCACCTGCTGGCAAAGGAGCAGCATTAAACCAGCATGCCAGCATCAAAACATACCTAACCAGCATATTCAGGTTTTTTTTAGCAGGGTTAGATTCTAAAAACATTATTTTTTATTATTTAAAAAGTTCTTTGTTACCTCATCACCTCACGTGATTAGTTACATCCTCTTGTTTGTTGTAAAGTTGTAGAAAAGCATAACATTTAAAATCGATTAATGCTCAGAACAATATTTTAAGCAGCTCTCATGCTTAAAGATAGCGTTTTGGGGTGGGCGATAGAAGAGTTTGGTTATATCTCACGGTAGAAGCAAAATTTTCTACCTCGATAATGATATATATCACGATATAGCAGTTTGTATTTGAAAATGCTCAAATAAAAATTCAAACACAAAGAAATATATAATGTATATAATATATAATGTCATTTTGTTTAAACTGAATTGCAGCATTCTGTTAACTGCAATGCATTGTAAGGTTAATGTGTTTTTTTCTGAGAACAGGTACTATAGTGCCTGAAAGCTACATACCAGTTTCCACCGCTTGCTAAAATAGTGCTCTTGCATACCTTGCAAATCACGTTCGTCTCATTCGTATCGCATTTCCTATAGAGGCATTTACTGCTCGTACACAATGATGACGTAGCAACGTATGCGCGCGCATATTGGCAACGGAAGTATGGCGAGAATCAGCAGCGTGTCAAGCTACGCGAGCGGATTAAGCAACACATACAGAAAAAAAAGGTTTTTGGAAAAGTTGACTTTATCAAATGGTATCTGGCTACCAGATCCGGGTACTATAGTGGAGTGGATAGAAGATGTTAGCATATGGCCAAATATACAGTGGCTATATATATATATATATGTATTTAGTTGAGAATCCGAGCGTGTACACCCGAGAGAAATTACGAGCATATAAATCACTGGATGCTTATGAATACGTTGTCTGTGGTCATGTACAGAAAGTCAAATACCATGACATAGACTAAGAGTTTTGTGTGTTGAAATCAGAAATTCTTCCACAAGACAACGATGTATTTTATTATGTCCTTGCTCCAATCTACACGTTTAAGGGTTTTCTTAGTATATTTTCCTGCTTATTGTACTGTAGTAACTATTTTAAAAAAGCTATTTCAGGTGCATAAATACTATTTTAATACAATTCAGACCTTTTGTATTTGCATTTTTAAATCTTGTTTTGTTACAATGCCAAAAGAAGGGAAGAGAAGCCCAGAAGCAGCGCAGAAAAGCAGCAGCAGCTTCGATTGACACCATCTTAAGCACCAGTTTTGTGTCAGGTACTGACGAGGTGAACCAATACGTGCTCTTTGTTATGGCGACTCATTGTCAAAGCGATTCAAGATACAGCCGTTCCTCTAGAGGCCATCAGTGTACTTGCAATTAATTAATGTTTTGGATGTGCACAATGACTGGAATGACCTCAACAGTTCAGATTTAGATCAGATTTTACAGAAAGGGGATGCTTTGTACACTAGTGTCAAACAAACACTGTGGAATAGGAGACAGTTTGTGGGTAATTGTTAAAATTTTTATGAGCTTCCTAACATTATTGAGACAAGCTCAAAGTGCTACAACATCCTAAAACATCCTCAGAAGGTCGGATTTCTCAGAGACACACAGTTGATGAGTATATTATCTATATTGAGTAATTAACGAGTAATATTGTCTATATTGAGAGGTCAGTGATTTGAATTGCCACCATGAACATTTACTGGCTGATGTTTTGTGTCTCACTGTCAGGCTCAGTTAGACGTCAGAGTCCAACGTTAATGGGACGGTGTATTTTGGGTGAAAATGAAAATCGGGCTGACGTGACGTTTTGGTTAAAACAGGTTTCAGGCAAAATCTAACTGTCAAAACTGTCAAGTTGTCAAATTCCAACTTTTAAGAAAGATGGTTAAAATAGATTTTGTTGACGTTTGTTGATTTTGTCAAACGTTTAAAAGAGCCAGGAATTTTGTTGCAAAAATCAGCATACAGACAGAAAAACAAAAGTGTGACAATAAGATGGGACAGAGGTCAAGATCCAATGTGAGACAACACCAAGTTCTTAATTTTAAGACTAGTATTATTAGTGATAATATTAGTAAAAATAATTTAACTTAATTTGAAAGTAGAATTCACAAATGTGTGGTGGTTTTATCAGAAAAATTAAAAGGAGATGAAAGGATTATATATTAAAAAAACTGTTTTATTATTAGCATTGTTGAAATAGAACATATTCAAAATAACATTTTTCAAAACACATTAGCATCAACATTAAGCTCTCAAATTTCCAACTTTAAATAAAGATGTGGTGTGTATTTTGTTGGCATGACATCAAACCTTTAACAGAGCAAGGAATTGTGTTGCAAATAATCTGCACACAAATTGAAAAATAAATAAATAAATAAATACAAAAGAAAATGTTACAGTAAGATTAAATGTGAGAAAACCAAATGATTAATTTTAAGACAGTAGTAAAAGAAATTAGCTTAATCTCAAAGTAGAATTCACAAATGTTTGGTAGTTTAGATCAGTGGTTCTCAACCCTGGTCCTGGCGCCCCCCTGCTCTGCGTATTTTGCATCTCTCTCTTTGTTAACGCACCTGAT
>JAUCMT010000032.1:7585081-7606420 GCA_032357475.1 Enteromius thamalakanensis
TCCTGGTAGTGCCTCCATGCTCTGGACACTACGCTGACAGACACAGCAAACCTTCTTGCCACAGCTCGCATTGATGTACCATCCTGGATGAGCTGCACTACCTGAGCCACTTGTGTGGGTTGTAGACTCATGCTACCACTAGAGTGAAAGCACAGCCAGCGTTCAAAAGTGACCAAAAGATTAGCATAAAGCACAGGAACTGAGAAGTGGACTGTAGTCACCACCTGCAGAACCACTCCTTTACTGGGGGTGTCTTGCTAACTGCCTATAATTTCCACCTGTTGTCTGCTCCAGTTGCACAACAGCCTGTGAAACTAATTGTCAATTAGCGTTGCTTTCTAAGTTGGCAGTTTGATTTCACAGAAGTTTGTTTAAGTGGTCCCTTTATTTTTTAGAGCAGTATAGAGGCATTTACTGTTTGTACACAATGATGATGTAGCAACGTATGCGCGCGCATATTGGCAACGGAAGTATGGCGAGAATCAGCAGCGTGTCAAGCTACGCGAACGGATTAAGCAACACAGACAGAGAAAATTATTTGGAAAAGTTGACTTTATCAAATGGTATCCGGCTACCAGATCCATGTACTATAGTAGAGTGGATAGAAGACGTTAGCAGATGGCCAAATATACAGTGGCCAGATATATATACGTATTTAGTTGAGGAACCGAGCGTGTACACCCGAGAGAAATTACGAGCATATAAATCACTGGCTGCTTATGAATACGTTGTCTGTGGTCATGTACAGAATGTCAAATACCATGACATAGACTCAAGAGTTTTGTGTGTTGAAATCAGAGATTTTTCCTAGTCAAAGACAAGGACACAAGACAACTATGTATGAGTGGGCGCTGCAAACGCAAGCATTTTTTATTATGTCCTCGCTCCGATCAACACGTCTAATCGCCTGCGCCGGTTCTTCTGAAACGGGAGTGATCCTGTCAGAACCCCATAAAACTTAAGTCCCTTGGTGGAATATCTATTAGTGCAACTGTGAACACAACAACCAGACATTTTGATGCTGGGAAACCGTTTTGATAAACTTTCGTTGCTAACACGTTAGACTCAGTGGGGAACAACACCACTTCCGTTGCCAAAATGCGCGCGCAACTAATTGATCACGTGGGCTGTAAAAGGGTCTATACCCAAACCAATTCCACACCACAGACGATGCAGCTTTTTTCTTTACAATCTCCTCGTTGTTGGTTTCGTCACATGTAAGCGAACTCACCGCTGCTGCAGTGAGACAAGTTAATGTTAATTGCGTGGTTAAGTTACGTGCAACGTCACGTGATCTCGACCGCAGTTAAGACAATAGACCAAAATCTCTATTGGTTGACAAATTTCAACCGGTTAATCGTGTCTACCGGTATATCACCCACCCCTAATATCGCTTGATAGGTTAGTTTAAAAAAGTTAGTTTTAGAAATTAGTTTAAAAGTAGTAAAAACAAACACCACAATAACTTTTAATTGTACACCTTATTTACTTGCATTGTTTTTATATTAATTTTTCACAAATTCTTACTTCTACTACCATATAGTGAGAAGTAAATATACTACATGAATAGACAACATTGTTTATTCTCTTCATAAAAGATTTTCTCTTTTAAAATGAGTTGTTTTTTTCAGGTGTAGCCAATTTCTTTAGATATTCTTCAACAATTTTGTGTCTAAAAGTACAGCTACTCTAGGGAATCACACACACACACACACACACACACACACACACACACTCCAGCCATGAATGAAAAAGTATAATTTCTTGGTCAGACAGTGCACCTAATCCATTTATTGGATCTAAGAGTTGCAGAGAGAAAGAGACAGACACGAGAGACAAAAAGAGACTGAGATCTTTGAAGCAAAGAAAAACAAGTGAGCAGACACTCTGGAACTGACACCTCCTCTCCCACACAAAGTGGTCATCATCCAGTATGGAACAAAAACACGCTGCAGTCTGATCTAATTAACTAAAGAGCAATATTTGCTCACCCGGAGGACAGCTAATGCAGCGCTGCCTTTATATGGAACGAGGCGAGAGCAAGGAACCAAAGAAAAAGTGCAGAGCTTTTAGAGTAAACACATTTGGTGCCCTTGGAAAAAAACATTCTATAATGTGCTCGGACGGAAATGTATGGACATAATGCAATTGAGTCTTGGTGTGTATGTGTGTGTTGCTTCAAGTAGTCGAATGCATTTCTGATGCAAAAGGTTGTAATATATATATATATATATATACATATATATAAACTCCATCACCTTTTGCCTGTGTAACTGTGTAAATGCAGAGCACGATGTTCACTCCGTCTGTGATGCGACACAAAGCCCATTGTGGTGACCTTCCCTTTTGATGTGCTCTCTTGTTCTCTTTCTCTCTCTATTACCCTATTTTGTTGAGAGCTCTCCATTTAGCTCACATTTAAATTCAGAAAACGCTCAGGAGCTTTTGTCTGATCCAGCTCATGTTGTGGCGGTGACAGTGCTGTCTTTGGCCAGGCAAATATATGTATGTTTGTGCGTGTGTAACTCCAGCTTACACTTTGACGCTACACTTAAATGCTTTAATAAGACTAGAACGAATAAAGGCCAGTGCTGACGTGGATGAGCTATTATGGGCCCCCTGCCACTTCGCTTTTTTCTGTCCATCTATCATGGCTACTTGCTCTTTTCGGACATGAAAATAAATACCCTTCCTAGCCCTTCAAAAACCAGCATGGGAAGCAACGTACAGATATTAGAGTGTAGGTTATTTGTGTGTAAATGACAAAGGGTATTTTTAGATGAAGGGGAGATGGGGTTATTGAGGTGATCTCGATCTTTTGAACACTCTGGAGTACTATAAAGATGGAGACTCGAAAACAAAAATGCTCTTATCCTTTATACCATGTAGTTGAAAACCTGTGCCTCTTTTAAAGATATTGTGAAGAATTTTGGAAACTACTTTTAGGTTACCCTATTTCCGCCTCATAAAAAAAACATGCTTTAGCGAATCATAAATATGAGAAACCTGTGAGATACCTGTAAGATAAAAGTTGAAAAACATAATTTTGACACTGAAAAAGCTGAAATGAAGTAGACTTTTATGTCAGAATAATGTCTTCTTATGGCAAAATCCATGTTCTCATAATTTTGACATTTTATCTTATAATATGTCACAGTTTTGACTTTTTATCTTATAGTCATGATTTATTATGATTTCAAATTTCATAATTATGATATCAAAGCAATTTTTTTTTACTTTTTACTTGTATCTTATCAAGACAGTGTATGTCAAAAATGTTGACTTTTTATCTCATAATCATGATTTATTATGAATTTGTATCTCATATTATTTGTATCTCAAGCTAATTTTTTGACAGCTTCTAATTATTTTTAATTATTAGCTCAGAATATTGATCTGATTGATCTTTATCTGATCAAGATTCATTTTTTGGACTCCTTATCTCATAATAATCATGATTTATTACGATTTTTAAAAGAATCATAATTTAAGAATTATCTCAAAATTAGGATTTACCAAAGCAATATATTTTACTTCTTATATAAAATTGTTATGTAAAATTATGATTATGAGATAAAAAGTCAAAGTTTTTGACATATTAAGTCTTGAAATGATAAAAAGTCAATTATCAATATTATCAATTAATATATCAATTATATATTATCATTTCAAGACTTAATATGTCAAAAACGATGACTTTTTATCTCATAATCATGATTTTACGTCACAATTTTTGCAGAATTACCCAATTTTTTCATAAGTTAAATATATAAAATTTTAACAATATATAACCATATTGTAGAAACTTAATTTCATGTACAGCTGCTTTGCAATGATTAGCATTATCTAGCATTAGCATTATCTAAAACTAAAATTTAATTGAACTATATTTAGATTTTTATCTCATAATTATAACGCATTTTTGACTTTCAAAACATTAATTTCTGCATGGACAAAAGTAAAACAATCTAAAAATATTTTGCAGAAGAAAGAAAGTGTAGAAATAAAATTTTAGAACAAGGGTTTTTAAAGAGGAACTATGCATCTAACACAACTCTATGTAAACATGACTTATATGTAATGTCAGTAATGAAAAGCAGGTTAATTCAGTGCTGCTCTTGGATATTAACCTTACTGGAAGGGATTTACTGGTTTAATGAGCATGTTTACAATAAATAGTGCCATTAATTGACCATCTCAGTGACAGTATAGGTTATATATATATCCATAGTTACTTAGTTGCTAGCACTTAAGCACTTGCCATAATATTTAGTAACCCTTAACAAACATGCTAAAGCTCATCCTACAAACCATTAGCCATTATGCTTGAGGTAGTGCAGTTAGTACCCCTTTTTTAAAAGCTTAATCTTTGTTTTTCAAAAAATTGCTAAGGAAAACATGGATCAGAGTTTAGTGCAGTGTGACAACAGAAGAGACTAAAGTGAGAGTTTTAAATAAAGTTTGACCGTCACACAGATGGCTCCCCTTGTGTGCTCTGAGCTACTAATTCATCTTAAACACACTTGGCCAGCTGGGAAATCCCTCCTGAAGAGCAAGACTAACCTCAATATACAACCTGCCTGGTCTACAAATGACCACACACACAAACGCAAGCTAAACAAGTTCAGCTCGGACCGTGGTAGTGCTTGAAAGAATGTGTGCCTCCTGAGAGATATGTACTCGGCAATGCAGGGTTTCTATCGAACATCTTAGCAATGAAATGTGACATGCAGTACACTGTTAAAAATAAAAGTTCTTTGTGGAAGTCAAAAGGTTTCTTCGAGGCCCTGAGGAGACATGGTGATGGAAAATATATGAGATGGGTGGAAAAATGATATTTCAACGCCAGTTTGTTTGCAAAACTTTTTCATTACCATTCAAAAGTCTTGCATTCCCCTGAGATAAAATGTGTTCACTTGAAACTCTTTCTTAAATGCATTGAAATGTAGGCTAGTTGTTTCTCCCACCTCATATTATTTCCATCACAATATCTCATGAGTGAATACAGAGTTTCTTGGGGGAGCAACAATTTTGCCAGAGAAAGCAAAAGCATTAAAATACTTTTTTTTTTCTTTAAGGGCTTATAGTAGGCTCTCATGCTTTGGCAGGAGTATTACAAAAGTGAAGATTGAGAGAAAGATTGCACAAAATATATTTTAATGGCATGGTAAAAAAAAGAAAGAAATGAAAGTATATTGGAATTGACCTAAAAAAAAAAACAAATTTGTTTTTAAAAAGCAATAATAGATAATATACAATTAAATAATTTAATTAAAAAACACTATTTTAATTGAATATTTGTATTATATTATTTAATATTTAATATCAGATATTTAACATTTTTATATATACATATAACTGTATAAATACGTTTTCACATATTTTATGCAAGAAAGTATACCCTTGCAATTTAGTTTTAGGAATAGGTTGCCCTGTAGTCTTGTAAAGGGGTCCAGGACAGGATTATCTATAACTATTTAGTATCATGAAATAAAATTAAAAATATATGTTTTGGTTTTAATTTGCATGCATATTACGTTTTTGCCATTTTGTAATATTGTGCCTATTCATTGACTTTTATAATATAATGCCATTCGTTTAGTTTTAAAAGCAAGATATGAATGCACGAATGCGTTTTACTTTTGCATGCTGAGCACATAAACCCTGCAAGAGTGTCAGCGGCGCAGCTCAGAGCAGCAACGTGTCAAGCAAAATGCAGGGAGGTAATATATTTATATCTCCAGAAAAACCGGTAGTGTGTCTTTTTATGGAGGCCAGAGGCATGATAATGGAAGAGCGATGGAGTGAGAAAGAAAATGAAAGAAGAGATAAAGATAGACAGCATACTAAACCGAAAGAGCGATAGACACAGAGACATGCCTTCTGGCTGTAGATGAGGGCCACAGCTGTGTTTGGTGTGGTATTTTTAAACGCATCAATGCTGCTCCAATCCCCGCACCGCGCCTGACCTATTTATAGCCCGAGCCGGCCATTGTTCTATTTCTGTCACCTGTGGGCCATGCTCTTGTTGATTCACATGCAAATCAGCCTCCTCCTCTCTGCAGCAAGCAACTTGATGGAAAACCAGAAACAGAGAGAGAGAGAGAGAGAGAGAGAGAAAGAGAGAGAGAGAGAACTCAGAACCACCTTAGAGGAGAAAAAAAAACATGTTTGAGAGGGAGGGAGGACCGAAAAACAGTGAATCTGACACATCGGGGAGAAAATAACAAGCAGTTTTGTCGGGACAAGAGGAAGGCAGAGTGTAGAGAGTGTGAGAGACTCTCCTGCTGATTCTCCGAGCCACTTAGGTTTCTACTGAAGAAGAATTGAAGAGATGAGCAAAGCAGAGGAGGAGTGAAGCTTTTCAGTGTTAGTGAGGGAGAGCTCTGTCACTCTTCGGGTGTCGCTTAAGAGGAGGAGGAGGAGTAGGAGGCAGGGGCGAATGTTCCTGGTCTCTTGAGAGAGAGAGAGAGACACAAACACAGAGAGAGAGACCGAGAGAAGAGGAGGGGACAAGCTGACAGCAATACAGGAAGAGCAGGGCTGGCAGACGATGTGCTGCTAACTGAAGTACTAATGCTCCAGACCATTTACGAGGCCGACTCCTGTTTCTCCGCAGACGGCATCGGGAAACACCGGCTGCCTCTGACCCCTCACGACGCTGACATGCACAACGTCAACAACTCAGGTGACTCTTGTTGTAAGATCTCTGTCAGTCTTTTGTCTTGTGATAAGAAGGGTCTTGAACTTGTGGAGTTTTATCCTGTAAGGTTTGGTTTGCGTTGCCTGAGGAGAAACTTTCAGGAGAGCATCGTTCTGTGAATGACTATTAGTGGGTTTAACCTTAAACCACTAAACTAACAAAGGGGCGGCTCAGGGTACGTGTAATTATCCTGACAGACGTCAGAAAGCGTAGGTTATAATGGGGATGAAAACAAGAACGCGCACAGGATGTTATGCGACTTTAGCCTTTAATTCAGGAGAGAGGAAACTTCCTGAGAAATACGGCACGTTACATTTCGCGTTCGCCTAAGACAATCAACCCGTTCTATTTTTGACCTGACACTGTTTGCCGAGAGCTTGAGTCTGACATCACTGAGCGAGGATGTGTTAGCTTTATTGTCTAAAATTTGAGCATGACTCATTTTTGCTCTTTGCTGTTGTTTCTGACTCGTGGTCGCTGCCAGAGAGCGAACCGTTTCAAAACGGGTTGTTCTGGGAAATCTAGGTATGCTATGAAAGTTGGGGTGAATGTGGGGGAAGGAAGTGCATATATATAATAATACAGATTGAGTCATTTCGGTTCCTGAAAGAAGGGTGGAGGACATTGCTTCACCTCTGATTTTTTCTCTTTGCTCTTAAAATCGCTGAACCGTAGGAGATGATCTGCCTAGATTTCAGCATCGTTGCAACATAACTGAAAGAATGCTGCTTTTTTTTCAACTCCCAAATCAGCGCAAGCACTGCCTAACGCAATCCCATCGCTCTAAATATAGTTCTAACCCTCATATGTACGAGTACAGTGCACAAAGACAAGAGAAAGACTGAGCTGTCGTCTTCAATAAGGCTCAGCGGAGCAACCTGTTAGGGGACTAAGCCCAATCAACCAGGGCAGTAGGGCGCCCTGTTCCTCGCCCTAAACTCCTCCGCCTGATACCAAGCCATTCAATTAATGCTCATCTGTCCAGTGAAAGCTCCATACAGGCATGCATGGCATTATAAAGAAGTATGCGGTTAAACAACAGCCACCCGAGCGAGGCAAGCAGGCCTGTTGCTCGCTCTGTGGGTCAGCTATTCTTAGTATGTTATTTTCAGCTTATAGCATTAGAGTGCTAAGATTAGCCGCCGTGGCACTCTGCTATCATACCATCTCTACAAACTCTTAATATAACCTTAAAGTGGAACAGTTATTAACAGAGAGTTTGTCACCGTCATGTGATATGCAGTGAGGTTTCTGTTATTGTTGATGTCAAGGGGTCTGCTTGGTAAAAATACCTGTTTCTTCATTTCTTTGTGGCAAATAGCACTGCTGCAAAATTTCAGTATGTGGAGTAGTTCGACTGTGATCTTTTCACCGTGTGATCAAAAGACGAGCTGCAGTTAATGTGTTGTGGTAACTGAGGCAAATAGGTCAAGTTAAGCATTCCGACTTAAGGATTTAATTTGTAACACAAAACAAGCTCAAGGAATCAGCTCTTTGGTTCAAAGCAGCGCTTGAAAATACGTGATCAGAGTCGAGGCTGAAATCTATGGGAGCGATGCTGCTGTCGGAAGATGTTTATTGTAATGCTAATGTGCACCCGCTGTCAATTTTAAAGCGCTGAAGCTAGTCTTCGTACGACTGTTATAATTATTCTGACAATTCAGAGTAAAGCAACTGTTGGAAGGCTGAATATTCTGTTGAATGAGCAAAATATTTTGAATGAACGGTTGAAAGCCATCTTCTGTTTGGCGTGAAGTATCTTGTAGTACTAGAATTTGTTCTGGTTTATTTGACGCGTGTGCGTCAGCGAAAACACAATACAAAGTGTCTCAAGTGTAAAGAACTCATAAAGAGATCTAGTCTAACGCAGTTGCAGCAATTTTATGCTCACCGAGCGTGCAGTCCCTTAATGTAGGTGATAATTAGCGACAATTAATTGATTGGTGCAGTTTTTAATATATTTCTAAATAAATAAAAATGACTGTTCATGCATCATCTTCTTGTTTTTATCTGTAGCCTTTCACGATGCGGCTCCAGGCTATTGTTTTTGGATCATGCTAATGACAGTGATGAGCAAATAATGTGATCATGCGGTCTTTGGAGAACTACAAAGTATAAAATTGAACCTTTTGTTGGGTTGATATTATGAATGTATTATTCATCATAATGAGTGGAATGACTCTCTCGCTGATGTTTAATATCAGGGCTCTGATTACACTTGTTGTTGGATGAAAAAAGATGTTTATACATACATTTTTGAGATTTAGATTATTGCAGTAAATAATTTAGATTAGGTTTACTAAATCATTATGAAAGAGTTCCAATATTCATATATGCATATTGTAGTTTTTTTTATAATGTACATTATATAACAAGTATTTAAATGATATCATGTATATGCGTCTGTGTGTGCATAATTCATATGTTCTTATGCAAATGAAACTGTGTAAACATATAGATCTCATTGAGCTGAACAACGTGTTGTGCTGACAGTCAGTGCTCCGCCCAACAGGAAGTGCAATATTCAGGGCTGTTTAAAAAGTCTATGCTCTGGAATTTGAAATGCTTCTCTGAGCTTTTCCAAATGTTTGCCTTAAAACTCTGTGAAACTGATTTCAAGACATTGGGGATGCTAAATTGCGAAGGGATTATTAATATCTCGAATGGTTTGCCCGTGGCGCAGTAATGAAGTTATGGCAAGAAATGAAAAAAAGAGAGTGTCAAATAACATCCGCATAAATTATTTGATTTTGATTAAACTTCATGTTTTTTTTTTACCGCTGTGTGTTGCCGATCGCAAAATGTGACTATTAGGAGTCAAAGTTATAGCGCCACCAACTGGCAGCAGGAAGCGTATCCTTTTCTAAATTTTATTCAATTTGTACAAAACTTAATCAGAATACTGACAAAACATGGCTGTTGTAAAAATATTGAGGGGGAAATTGATAGCTAAAATATTGTTACCATGGCAACTTGTCAAACTTAAAAAAATATTTTCCAGTGATTTTGAGTCAGATAACATGGGTAGAATTGCATGAAACTCAACACACATATCAGTGTTTATTATAGATAGACACTGGCAAAAGCTCATAGAAGCACATGGAGGATCCACTATATAGTGCCTTTTTTTGGAGGCGGGGTGCCCAGAGGAAGGGTGGGTGAGAGACAGAGAGAGAGAGAGAGAGAGATAGAGAGAGATTTTAAACATATATTTAAGCAATAGAAAAAAATACATCAGTGTTTACATATTTATTTATTTATTTAATGCATTACAGCTTCAAAAAAATCTTTGGCTTATTCATTTTCTGTAAGTATTAAGGACAAAAAAAGCCTAGATCCAGTTAATTTGTAGGGAACTGACAACAGAATTGACATTCATCCGATGTTACATAATATCGTGGATGTAACATTTTCATTTTCATTTCAGTTCATTTAACAGATGTAATGCATGGCAAAAAATGGCATGGCAATTTCACTACTACATGTAGATCAATAATATTGAAAGCCTATATAAGTAAAGGTTTTGATAACACCTTATAATAAGGTCTAATTTGTTAACATTAGTAAATGCCTTAACATGAGTTAACGATCATCAATATATTTTCACAGCATTTCTTAATGTTTGTTGATGTTCCAAACTTATATATATATTTATATTTTATGTGTGTTTCTGGCACTTGATGATTTGAATGAACCCTTGCATTGTTGTATACCTTAAAACCAGACTGTTAATGGGTTACTGTAAATGCATGTGTTTTCCTGATGCCATCGGGGTGGCTGTGCACTGATGGCGAGGGCCATCATTCTTATTTTTAACATTTCTGTTTAATATTTATATTTCATATTATATATGTAATATTATGTGTAATTAAGTTAAACATGTTTGCTTTACTTATATTTTCATAAAATTTTTTTTAGGGAATTTTCTCCCCTTTTTTTAATAATGCATCCAAAAATAAACCCTGAAAACATACATTTTTTGCTGAAAGGGATGATCTGGATTCCCCCTGTCCTGTTTTTGCTGTGAGGAATAAGCTTCTACTTAAAAATACAGCAGCGTTTCCTGCTTTAGACACGCCTGCAGCCCAGAATAACATCAGCTGTAATGAGCACTCAGTCACCGCAGCATACGCAGCCAAAAAAGCATCAATGTTTTTGCTAAGAAACACACCGTATCTCCAAATATAAAAAAAGCTGTCACTGACGAACAGAGGTTAAAAAATAGAATTCAATTTAACTGTGCCAGAGAATAATTTATAGGGCACCTGATTATTTTGCAGGTTGTTATATGTACTCCGCATATACCCGACGTACTGTACCAGCAGCCTCACTGCAGGAAAGGTTAAAATATGCAGCATTTGAAACATACTAAAATATGAGGATATTTATGCTTTTTTTATACATAACATTAAAAAAGTCTATAATTTAATTTAGCCATTTCACATTGCACTGATTATATCAGGCCTGTTTAGAAAATGTTCACTTCAAATTAAAGGTAGCACATCACATTGTGTGAGACATTTCCAATGCAGACTGTCATGTGTGCATAGACGCTTAATTAAGAGTCTACTTTAGTACCTTTTTCACTTAATGGTGTGTGGGAGGGTTGCTTTTATGGCTGTGTGCAGCACTACAAACTTAAGGCTTTGATCATCTCAGTAATCAACAGTAATGAGAAACATCAGTCCAAGAGAAATGCATTGCTCCAGGGATTATGGGAAATGTAGTACAGCAGATGAGTCACCATGTCCCTGTGGGGAAAGGGAAGCGTTTGGACGCAGGGCAGGGTGCTTGTCATCCCTGCCTGCTAAAAATAAAACTGGGTGCTTTCGGTCTTCGAACTTGTGTTTACTGATTCAGTGCCACATGTGCACCACCATTCTCATCTCATGTCATACCATTCATTCGAGAACTTGTAAGTAAAACCACAACTAAAGACAGTTCTTGAAAGCTATAAGGTGCTTGAAATGTTTGTGGTGGTAGTGGGGGGTTAAGGGTGGGGGTTGGCAGTGCAATAGCTTACATAAATTTGACAGGGTGTTCTTATTTTTGCCCGAGTTAAAATTACCAGATGGCTCCACACGTTTGACAGTCTTTCACACATTCCCTATATTAAGAGTGTGCTCAGAAAAGCAGTTATATTTAGCCCAGTTACTGCTGTTTGCGATTCTCTTTTCAGCTCAACTGGCGTTAATACATCAACAGCTCTTCTTGGCTTCATTACTCTTAATACTCTTGCAAAGGCTTGAGGCCAAAACACGAGGTGTGAGTGTGTTTTGTCTCATAACATTGATTTAGTGCTGATGTCAGGTGATGCAAAAATGGCTCGCGTCCCACTGTAGTCTCAACAAGTGCCTTGTTAACAAAATGGAGTGGCGGGACTGACGAAAAACATGGACGTCATTGCAGTTCTACGGCTTCCAACCTGTTGATTCATTTAGTCAACAATAAATTATGAAAGCTAAGTGGATGAAGCAATGTAGGTTTTATCGAATGATGGAATCGTTTGGTGCAACATTGGGTGCTGTTAGTGTTTCTCACACATTTTATGTGCTAAATATGAATACAAAACTCGAACACGAGGAAAATTTCATGTGTGCGCAGAGCAACACCACTATTGAATGATTTATTATGAAACAGTGCAGTCAATTTACTGAATTAAGTGAATAGTAGGTAAGGTTGCCAAGTTTTTAAAACAAAACCCATAAATTGCAACTCAGTAGCGTTTCGAGGGGGTTTTACCAGTAAAAATCTCACTCTGGGGGGTAAAATACACATTTTTCAATAGAGATTTTCTGGTAAAATTTGCAATCCAGGGGTAGCACTGAATAGTGAACCAAAAACTTTCAGGGCAACCAGTGTAGTCTGATTCAGTAAATAATGTCTTATGAGTTATTCATTTTTAGTGAATCAAAACATTTAATGCAACCAGTGCAGTCTGATTCATTAACGAATGACTCCTATGTGCAGTAATTAATAGGAATTAATGACTCCTATGAGTTGTTTTTTATAGTGAATCAAAAACTTTCAGAGCAACTGGTGTAGTCTGCTTCGCAAACTTATGATTCTGATTAATTGAATCATGAGCAACCAGTATCTGAAAGCTTATGCCCCGTTCACACTAGCAGCGACTTCAGTGCGTGTAGCTAGAGGCTGGCGATGAGGTCACTAGCGGCCATTCTCATTACTGGTTTCTTAGAAACGTCATTGTTGACAGCGAAGGTTTCTTGCCGCTAAATACAAACATTTTGGAGCCAAATAACTGAATATACACAGAGTCTATTCATATAATCAAAAATAAATGAGAAACAGAGAGTACCCTTTTCAATTCCGTGCGTTTATCTGTGGTAAAAACGCAAACGTCGTCATCACTGCTGGAGCTGAAAGGAGAATGAGCACGTGTGTAGTATCGTCTTCTTTCCTATTGGCTGTTGCTTCCGAATGTCGCTCTTCATTTGCATAAAGTTGAGAGATTCTGAACTTTGTCGCGTCGCTGGACACGCCTACATCCTGTCGCTCTTGTCAAAAAATCGCCAGCTCTCCTTTGAAAAGAACTGGATCGCGTTGCTTTTTTTTTGCTTGTGGGATATCGTAGGCAGCAAAGGATACATCTATATGGATTCCTTGAAGTGAATCAAACATAAATCGTGACTGGTTGTTTTTTGTGTAGTATTGTTGTTCAATGCATAATTAAAGAAAATTATTAAATTGTATTGAATGCCATCTCCGAAAAAGCAACATAAAAGTGTAAAAACATTATTTCCATAACTCATTAATGAATTTCTCTCATCATTTTGGAAGTTTCCCCAAATATTTATTCTTGCTTACTTGCTAATGGAAGTGTTAAGGAACCAGAACTGTGAAAGGAATCAAAAAAGCAATCATTAAATTCTTTCAAGTTGCCGTCCTTAAACCCTATAGTTCAAATTAAGAAGCCTTTTTGACCTTTGGTGACGTCAACGCTTCTTTTTGCAGAAGTGTGTCGCGATGATGTCACGCTGTCTGGAACAAGGTTAAGTTGTTATCCAAAGGGCCATTTGGTCTAACCTGGTCATTCTTAATCTTCGAACCGCCTGCTACCAGTTGAGTTGGGAGGTGTGAGTGGGTTGACCTGGAGGTTTCTTTGCCAAGAGCTCGGCTGGATGGTCGGATCAAAGTGTATCTTTTTAATGACGGTAGTGGGGAGGGCAAGCAGGGAAACATAAGATAAATGAGATATCACTGTGGCGAGCGCTCCAAGCCAGCAGGTGTTTCTGAAGCTATTTTTAGCTCCATTAGGGCAGCGAGCCCAATGCCTGTGACTCATTGTTGAAGCTCATTGGCTGACTCCATGAGTGCTGTAAGAACACAGGCTGCTCTTTGTAAAGAGCTCTCTCAAGTCAGAATTAATATTCCCCCCCATCATTCAGGGATGCTTAGGGTCATCTGTTTGGCTCACTGGAGAGAGCTGCTCCTGTCGCTTCAAAGTCGGCTCTCGTCCGAGAAGTGCCATCACGAAAACAAACCAAGGTGAATTTTTGCTAAACACCCAGAAGTTGGACCTTAAGTGGAGCTGACAGGCATAGCCGACGTGTATCAGTGTCGACAGAAAGAGGGAGAGCTTGTGTGTGTGTGTGTATGTTTCTGTCTTATATAAGGGATGATATAATATCCATGGGTGCTCTCGGGGAGGAGACACCACACAGCGCAGCTCAATATCTGCAGGAAGAGGAGTCATTATGATGTCGCCAGCGTTGCCATGGCAGCCAGTTTGGGTGTGGGTTTTGTCATAGTCTAAGATTGCACCACTTGCATTTATGTTGCTATTTATAATCAGCGGTTGCGCATGCAGACATTTTTGATAATGGCGGAGAACATTATGTTCAACCAAACAAGCGCACAAATGCTTTACCATTAATGTGTGAATTGCTGCGTGTGTCACAGTAAGTGCCTTGCTATGGCAACTCATTAGTGGAGTATTGTAGGCTTAAGGGACATTGGTTCATGGATAGAATTCGTGGTTTAAAGGCTTTGCCTCTGTGAGTGTGTCTGTGTGTGTGTGTGAGCATGGAACAGGTGGTGGTGCGTTATGCCAATAACAAGCTTTTTGAGGATTAAAGTTACATAGCTAATGAATCTAGTCTCTTGCATCCCGTGTGTTTATTGAAATCCTATCTATCTATCATAGTTCTGTCATTCTAACATTCTGTCATTTTGTTGTTCCGTTGTAATCTTTTTATTGTTCTGACCTTCTATCTATCCATTGTTCTGTCTGTTATTCACAATATATAATGCCCATAACACCCCATAATGAAAAATAGCACGATCCAAAATAGGGCTGTCACGATATAAGAATTTTAACACCACGGTTATTGTGGCCAAAAGAATTTACGATATTAATATATTGCGATATCTATAGAAATAGGATAGACACGGCGGTAGGTAAAAATGTTGATGATGTTACCCCAGCGGTTGTCTATTCCAGTGCTCACGTACCCCCACTTTGCACATTATGTATTTTTCCCTTATGTCTTCAAACGTTTGTTCTATTCGAACATAAGTGCCCTGCGAAGTGGACATAAGGATATTCTGCCATAATTCTAATTTGAAGCGAACATATACGTTACATATGAATGGTATATATACCAATTTACCGCTTGATAATTCACGTGCCATGTTACGATAAGAGTCCTGTTAATTTCAACATTAATTACATTACTGTTTCTGAAACAATGAACTAATCATTATTCTCGGTTATTGATTCTGTTCATCAGCCATTAAAGCTATAAACTTAAGCACTCATTAAACATTTGCCTGCTAATCCATCATGCTGACTTAGAGGAAAAACCATTTGACTTAATCATGTT
The DNA here is from genome assembly GCA_032357475.1 of Enteromius thamalakanensis. Classification (NCBI taxonomy): domain Eukaryota; kingdom Metazoa; phylum Chordata; class Actinopteri; order Cypriniformes; family Cyprinidae; genus Enteromius; species Enteromius thamalakanensis. The sequence goes on from JAUCMT010000032.1 coordinate 7,600,631, forward strand.
TCCAGACGCTTGCTTACTCAGTTAACCTTAAAGTGACTTGATTTTGGTTTGACTTCCTGTCGTTACACAATTGTGTAACAACCACTGTGTGCTTTCCCTCGCTGTGAAATTCACTGGACCATAAGTATATCCTGACCAGCTGTTCTGCAAACGTCTTTTTCTTTCTTCTCCACACCCATAGATCTTTCTGTACGTGTACACTTTCTAAGCCCCATGTCTTCGTAATTGCTTTTCGTCACGCAGAAGAGACACAGTCTCTTATGATGAGTGTCTCCTCTTATCTGCTTTCCGAGGGACTGTCCTCCAGGCTTGCTATTGATTTTCACTGTCTCTCGGATATATATAGTCCTTGGGGCCTTGGGGATGCCCTCTGCTTTTTGAATTCTGTGTATTACTTGTAATGAGGCACAGCTTGAAGACCAGAGCAGCAATTTTCCATAATGGTGAAGGTGTCATGATGGCTCTGAGGGAGAATGGTGGGGGAATAAGAGGCAGGAACACAAACATCACAACTTTCTGAACAACAAACTGCAGCACTGCAGTCTCTATAGTGACCAGAGAGGTCAGAAGAACACATCAGACCAAACCATGGCTAGTAATAACCTTCAGAGTGCTGTCTGGAATTCTAATGTAGACACTCATAGACACTTTGAACTAGTTAACACATTGAATTTTTATCTTGTCTTATCTTGTAATTTAAAAAAATGCAGTTTTTTTATTATTGACCTTGTCATGAGGGTTTTTTATTTTTTTTTAACTACTGTATGCATGTTTGATGTACTCAAGTTTTAAAATATGAATAATTTCAACAAAAGACAATTTGATATTCAGTAAAATGGCAAAATAAGTTGTCATGCACACATACCTGATCATTCAAATATCTCTAAATGATTAATTATTTTTAAAAAACCATCAAAACGTAGCAAAAACATTTGTACTAAATCCTTCTGTTCTCACTTTTTTTCTCAGTGGACATTAAGCCAGAGGTTCCGCTAGCTCTTGATCCAGGCTCTCCACTGGACCTACGTACAGACGTAAGGATGCAGAGCTCTGTTTCAGATCCCACTGTGTGGGAAAGACAACTTCAACAAGAGCTGCTCCTCATTCAGAAACAGCAGCAGATTCAGAAACAGTTACTCATTAGTGAGTTCCAGAAGCAGCACGAGAACCTGGTCCGCCAGCATCAGGCCCAGATACAGGAGCATTTGAAGGTACCAACACAACCCTGTTGACATATACTGAGCTGACTTAACATAGAGAGCAGGAAGTACAACCATACAGTGAATGCATGTACTGTATAATAAACATCCGTCTCTCAGTTGCAGCAGGAGCTACTTGCAATGAAGCAACAACAAGAGCAGCTGGAGAAAGAGAGGAAATTAGAGCTCCAGAGTCAGGAGAGAGAACTGGAGAGACATCGGCGTGAACAACAAGTCCTGGTCCTCCGCAACAGAGAGAAGAGCAGAGAGAGTAAGAGCTCATCATCACGCTCACCCACACAACACTCAAACACTCCACAACCTGTCTGTGCCTAATACCATCCAAATGTCATCAGTCAAATTACACATTTATATGACGTCTGCTACTTTTCCATGTTCACTTGAGAAGGTGTTAAACAACGCGGGATGAAAGTTACAAAAAATTTAAATATATATATATATATATATATATATATATATATTCTTTCTTTCTTTTTTTTCTATTATATATTATATTACAGTTTGCCAGCCCACTTCTAGCTGACCAGGCTACAACAACTTTTTTTCTTATTCTAAATGTAATTTTTTGTAACTTTTATCCCGTGTAACATTCTCCCTCTTTAGAGCCATCATCACCACATGCTCTGGTCTTCAAGCTGTGCCTTATATATTTATATAATATTAATTATAATTAATATTATATAAATATATAATATTTAATTTTAATAAACATATTTTGGAATATGGGTAAATCAGAAAATATGAATTTAAATGTAAACATTAATAATATTGTAATATATGTCAAATGTACAAAAACCAAAAACTCATATCAGTGAATCTCATTAAAATCCATAAAAAAGGAATTAATATATTTTTTATAATATAATATAATATAATAATATATTATATATATATATATACTGTATATATATATTTATTAATTTTTTTAGTAATATATTCAATTAATATATATATATATATATATATATATATATATACAATTTAGTTTGAAAATGTGCTTAATTATCACATATAGTTAAGATAATTTAAATGATCTCAGAATTTAAAATATCTAATGCATTATTAGAATATAGTTTTTTTTAGTTCCTTTTTTCGCTAAGCAGACATTAATTAGCAAAAAGAAATATGAAACATGAAACATATTAACACCTTTCAAGGGTTTCATACGAATTACTTACTGTATAAATAGATCTATTATAACATTAATTTTACACAAAGTTTGATTTATTAGCCTTCACGAGTGCTCCACTGCTGCTGTCCAGAAGAGGGGGATATTCCTTCATTTGTTTAAAGGTGCTCAAAAATATTTAGCCAGTGATGTTACAGAGGCAGCTGAACTGGAGCTTTTGAGAAGAGCGTGTGGGTGAATGTGTAGGAGAGATGCTATTGTTTGAGGCCGATCCTGCTGTTTCTGGGAGTGGCAGTAATACAGTCATTTCTCTGACCTTGAAATGAAGCCAAACTCTGGAAACATTCTTTCTGTTTACAGTGACTGTATCACGCTAACCACAGAATGTTAGTCGAGCCCTGTCAGGAATGTCTTAGTTTTATTGTATCTAAACATAAACTGAATCAACCCCAAGATGCTCATAATTTTTGTTTGTGCGTCTCCTGGTCTGACAGGTGCAGTGGCCAGCACTGAGGTCAAGCAGAAACTCCAAGAGTTTCTGTTGAGTAAATCCACCAAAGACGGTATAACCGGGGTCCCCCAGAGCTCCAAACTGTGGTACACGTAAGTAATCTTTATATAATTCAAATACTTTAAAATGTTTGCTGTTTTAAAAGAGCTGGATTTATTTATTTATTTATTTATTTATTTTTAATTAATTAAAATGTAAATACTATATAAAAAAATAGTGCTGTCAAATGAGTGATTTAAAATCTAAAATAAAAGTTTACATAATATATGTGTGTACTTAACTGTCTAAATCAACCTGATCTCAATTCGTACATATTTTACGATGTGGCTAATTCATACGACCTCACTCGTACAATTCATACTTCTAAATCCTATGTATTTTATGAGTTGCCAATTCGTATGAATTTGTACGAATGACCTACACCTAACCCCGCCCCTAAACCTACCCCTCACCGGGTTTTCGACCAATCGTACAAAATCGAACGAATGAGGTCAAACGAATTAGTATGAACTGTTACAAATTCGGCACCTCGTACGAATACGTATGAATTGGTCGTGAGATTGTGTTGTCTATATTTACTATTTACATATTTTTCATGTATATATTTATATTCATGTATATTATATCATATATAAATATATTTAATGTTTCAACATAACATGTTTATATATGTTTGTGTGTATTTATATATACATAATAAACATACATTCTACACAAAATATATATATTATGTAATGAGTACATCCACCAACATAAAAAAAAACCAAAAATCTTTATTTTGGATGTAATTAATCACGATTAATTGTTTCACATTACTAATAAATCATAACATCTTAATAAATACATTTTAGTAAATACATTGTAAAAATGTCTATTATGCTCATTAAGGCTGCTTATTATTTGAGCAAAAATAAAGTAAAAACAGTTATATTATGAAATATTATTGCAAATTAAAATGCCTGTTTTTTATTTAAAGTAAAAGTATTAATTTATTTTAATTTTTTTATCTTATTTCCTCCAAACTGTTGAATGTTTCTGTATTTAAATGCTGTAAAATATTTACAAATAAATAAAGTAAGTCTGGAGCCAGATTTCAGACTTTCCAATGTAGTTGATTTGAACTAATAATCAGTAATGTGATACTAAGGTGGACAGTGCTAGAGCACAGAAGAGCTGTCAGCTGTATTTATGACTGTGAGGTAAGTTCAGGAGTTCAGTTTGCATCTCCTTTCTGTTCAGGGCCTCCCATCACACCTCTCTGGAGCAAAGTTCACCTCCTTTGGGAGGAGCGTCCTCCTCCTGCAAGATCTCCCTGCTCTCCCCACAAGACTCCCGGGACGACTTTCCTCTGAGGAAGACAGGTAGGTTTCTAAAAGTTGGCCTCTCGAAACGGTCACAAAAAGACGTTACTCACACTATAGCTTCATAATATCACCATAATGTGTGTTGCATACTATAAATTATATTTAATTGAAGTTTTTATTAGTTTATAAAACATGGGAGGTGGGGTTATGATTCAAAAGTCTTTTTCCCAGAATTACAAGATCCCTTGAGAGACGACACAAAGGCTCAGATTTTCATTATTTCAAGGATATTTAAATGAAGAGTGGATTTCCACAAGGATTTCTTTTTCTTTGAGCATGCTATAGAACTACAGACTTCCTAAAACTCTAAAGCTATAAAATTTTCAGCTATATAAGAGGCTTTTTGCAGAAAACACCAAAGGTTTGTTGACTCAGTGCTGGAAGGAGTCTCGTAGGAAGTCAGTATTAATGTGAGTTATGACTCCCACTTGGCCGGCCAGTCATGAGTTCTTGCAAAGGCCGAACTGTTCATAACTGTGCTGTTAAGTCACGGAAATGACATTACATTCCTTCCCCTTTGTGTCCCTTTGAATTATGACGGTAAACAATTATACCTGCTTAAATGCTTTACCATATGGGTTGGCATGTTGTGTATTTACATAATTTAGGGATCGGGCAAGTGAAGTTTAATCCTAAATTATTCAGACTGTGTCTGCCAAATGTAAACTAATCTAAGGTAATTATGTAGGTTGTTCTGTTCAAATAAGCACTTTATAGACACATGAAAGAGACATGTTTATTGTCTTAGCTTTTGAACAGTAACCTCCCAGTTTCAGCATCAATTTCTGCTTCGCTCCACTGAAACCAGCCAATATCCTGAGAAGTAAAAGGAGCGGAAGGTTCTGGAATCCAAACAGCCTGCTGAGAAAGCAATGGCTCTCCCAAGAAAGAAAAAAAGAGAGAGAGAGGCATGAGCTGTTGCTGTTAGAAAAACTTACAAGTATGAACTGCTTTGGTCCCTATCACACAGTATTAAGATCAATGATTATGGTGTGACCATAGTAAAGAAAATAAAAATAAAATCTTGAAAACATTTATTTAGAATTTTTAGAAATACATTTTTTTTTTTGGATTAATATGGTTTTAAAAATCTTTTAAAGAAAGTTTACATCCCAGATAGCACATGTACGTCTGCACGATGTCTTTTAAAGATCTGGAAAGCATCTGCTGACTACAAACATTTGGGAGACGTCTTACAGATGTCAGTTTTACATATATTCTAAATCATCTTAAAGACATCTAATAGACGTCTATTTGACATCTAAAAGGAGACAGATGCAGATGCAGACGTCCAATTGATGTCTCCTAGATATGTGTGTGCTATCTGGGATTTAATATCATGTGGTGTACGGTCGCCGATGGCCGATAGACATTACAATGCTGAGCCGACATTGAGATCCTCCGCTCCCGCCGCAGCAGCAACCAGCTCGCGAAAAACACACTTATTCTATGACGGTGTTCTAACGATTTATCCTACCTTATCAGATTTTGCTACCTCCTATGAAAAATATGGGTAGCACAATTTGATATCAGAAAATGCTACCTGTTAAATTATGTTTTATTAAT
>JAUCMT010000032.1:7606520-7618479 GCA_032357475.1 Enteromius thamalakanensis
GCCGCTGTCGCCTCTGGCTTGCTTAGTTGGGGACACCTGATTTCCAGTGATTTCCGTCATCTTGACTACAGAGACCGCCTCTTCATTTGATAAATAAAGTTTAATTTTCGTCATTATACATTACCATTACTCTGTTGTTCTATTTGATAATGTTCAGTGGTTTGCTACAATCTGTATTGTTAAAAGCGCTATATAAATAAAAGTGACTTGACTTGACTTGACATCTAAAAAAGAATATGCTGTGAACATTAAGTGTATTATTCTCTGTAAGAAAAAATGATCAAATTAAGCAATTACAACTTTTTCATTATTCATTGTTGTAGAACTTTTGGAATAAACCATTTGTTTATTTGGTGTATCAGTGTGCACCAGAAAACCAAAATAGCGTACTACTCATCATACTTTAAGTGTGTTAATCTCATCCATTACCTAAACCTTTTAAAACCTATTTCCTTCTTGTCGGATTCCAAACTCTATATGTGGTCACACCCATGCAAGGTCCCTTCCCCCTCTCCCTGTCTGTCTCAATTAAAGTCCCCTCAAAGCAGGCATGCAACAGAAGCCACACAAAGATGCTGGTTGTTCCATGTCCTGGATTTCATCTGAGATGCTTGACTGGCGTATGTCAAGAGGTTAGGTTAGCGCTGTGGAGAGAACTAACCAAAACAAGACAAGTTTAGTGAGTGCTACAGGAACTGACACTTTTTAAAAGAGGCGATACTTCATTTCCTTTGAGTCCTTAGCGCTGAATCATCTGAACTCAGTGTGGCTTTGGTTTGATCACACTGTTCTCGACTGAAGTTGTCAAAGACAAACAAGCCATTTATCTCCAAAGCATCACGTGTTTGTTTACTCGCCATGTATCTTCTGTGTGTCGAGTTCTGGACCAGAAAATGTGGCGGCACGTGACACTGCTGCGGGCAGGAATAGTCCAGCTTATTGAAGGAAAAACCGTCTTAGTCTTGACCCACATACCAAACATTTGGAGCAGGTGCAGCTGAGATGAGAGGGATTTGAGTTTGTGTGTTTTAAATGGTGGATATTTTGGGCCGCCAGACCAGGCTTGCTTTATTATATCACGCGATTTCCCCCCACTGGATATGGAGTGATGGGGGAAGGGAAAACAAGAAAAATGAACCAAGATGCAATGTTGAAGTAACATGGTTTGCAAGGGCAGTGTTATTGCATCACGTAGTCTTTGTCTCCTGGGTAAGCAGGTGTTTGTAGTTTTACTAATGAGAGAAAAAGTATCAGAGAGGTGGCAGGCAGCATCAGGTGTGTGCAAATACACGTTGCTTTTAGAAAATTTGACTAAGCTGTTCTTTAGAAGAACTGCAAAAGATGCATAGAAGGAAGTCCCCATATTGAAATGTATTGAGTGATTTATATATATTAGTGCAGTCAATTATTTGCATCCAAAAAAAATGTTTTTGTTTACATAACATATGTGTGTACTGTGTTATGTATTATGTATTATTTATACAGAAATACACATGCATGCAAGTTGATGGTAGATGATAATCTGAATCTTAAAATAAGGAATGTAAAAATAAGAATATTTAAATGTTTTATATATAATAAATGTATTTAAAATGTATCAGTGTAAATATTTCAGCATTTATCCTGATAAATAAAATAAAAAATGGACATAATCTTAATAACAATATACTGTGAATACAGTGGAATTAGTGTAAAAGTTGCTAGTCATAATTTTTTATTATGTCATGAAGCTGTTTTGCATTATTTTTATGTAAAAAATATATTTGTCCTTATGTTTCACTTAATTTTTTATTTTATAGTATTTTTTTATTATTATTTTTTTTTAATGTTGTGTTATTTATTTATTTTTATTATTTTAGTTGTAGTTATTCTACTACTGTGACTTACTCTAAATGAAAATTAGAGATTAAATTCAAATTATTTAAAAATATTTAATTTCAAGTAAAAATTTTTCAATAGATTTAGTTCAGTTTAACAAATAATAATCCTCACTCTTACATCAATGAAATATTAATATTATAATATAATAATATTATAAATATTGATTTAAGCCATGTAATAAGTTCCCATAATTAACAACAAGCAACTGTTTTATTGAACCATCTTTACTTTATTTGTTGAGTGTTAGTTATTGACCATGGTTAGCACATCCTCATACAGAAGATATGGTAGATATATACAGTACACTCTTTACTCTCATCAGATGCATGCTAAGCCACACAACTCTGAAGGGAACTTTGTCTTTGGGTTGAGACAACACAATAAATAGACCTTAGCAGCGTGTGCCCTCCAGCGCTGCTTTCAAATGTAATAATATGATTGATTTATGGGGCTGTTAAGTCGTTGCCTCATACATATTCCTGTTTGACTTGGCCTCTGGTTCCAGGCTGCGTGTCAGCGCAAGGAAAAATCAAGCAGGTGTTGGGGCTGTCGCTCTGCTGTTTTTGTGGAGTAGAGTGATGTGTTCTCCCGTGGCATCACGATCACAGCCTCCTACTAAACCCACCAACAATCGTTCTTCCACCTCCACAGCGATAGGGTAGCGTTCCCGTGGTGACAGGCTGTAGCGGCGAGTAAAAATAGAAGGCAATCAGGACGGTGTGGGGTGCGAGGCGGATTGGAGAGGGCTCCCTGCAGTTCGCTCTCAGCCCACTCCGCTAGCGGGATTTACATCCCATTAGTGCGCTGCTGGATGGAAGCAGACAGTCCTGCCTCTGCTTCTGAAGAGGCCTGAAATAGCAGCCCAGCTCTCTCCTCTGAGATTACTGCTTACAGCTGTGTCTTCCATGACTCCCACTGCTCATACTAACTCATCCTATAGGATCATGTCCATTTGGTCAGCTGCCTTTTTTAGTGTACTTTTTTAGCATCTCTCTCCCTCCTTCGGCTGCTCTCTTCAGGGGTCTCAGCAACAATACTCTTCTGAAATAAGTTCTCACCTGCCAACTGATTTAAAAGACAAAACATGCTTAATTATTAAAATAAGTAATTACTAAACAAAATGTATTCATAATTAAACAATTATTAATCGTAATATCTATCTATCTGATTCTATGTATCTATGTATCTATGTATCTATGTATCTATGTATCTATGTATCTATGTATCTATGTATCTATCTATCTATCTATCTATCTATCTATCTATCTATCTATCTATCTATCAGCTGTCTGTCTGTCTGTCTGTCTGTCTATCTATCTAGTATCTATTGTTATTTTTTTCACTATTTCATTTTATCTATCTATCTATTTTATATCTATATTGTTCATATCTAATGGTTGTACTGTTGTTTGTTTGTCAGTGTATGTGAAGCAAAAGCAGTAGAGACACACACTAGATGGTAGTGTTACTATTGCACAATGGGGAACTGAGGGGAAAAAATAAAAAAGTGATCATAATAACGAGACCAAATTTCAGTATTTTTGGCAGCTAGTTGTAATGTGGGTGTTTCCCAAAGGGAGGCACTGGATGTGGGTGGTTGGCTTACTCACTCACTTCCCATCAGAGAGTTGTTTAGAAACACTTGCCTGCACATTACAGTCATATAAACAGACATGTCTCCATAATTCAATCAGTATTTAAATTATGACAAAATACTCCTTTGGGGTTTATTTGATATTTTTAATTTGATATAAACTTTTTCTACACTTGCAGTTAGTTTTTTTAATTTTTGTTCATTTTGCATTAATATGTTTTTGCATAGACAGGGTATGGTGTGCACTCACCAAAACATCTGTTACAACCAGATTTGTCTGGAAAATTATTTACTACCATACAGAGACTAATTATAAAAAAACCTCTACAGCTAAACACTGCTGAAATCTCAAGTGCATGTTAAATATCTAGTTGACCTCATAAAATATCTGTAGATTGAATTTTGTGCTATAAGTGCCATTATTCTAGTATTAATATAATATAATTTAATAATCATGAAAATTGATGTAATAATTTATTTTAATATAATATAATTTATTTTAAAAAAATTTTATTTTGATTTACTATTACAAATGTTAAATGGTAATTAATATACAAATTTTTAATTAATTTAATTATTTTTAGTGTTGTCAAATGATTAATCATGATATATATATATATATATATATATATATATATAGAGAGAGAGAGAGAGAGAGAGAGAGAGAGAGAGAGTATATTTTGAAAATATTTACATGTATATATATTATTATATTATATTTATATTTTATTAATCTTTTTTTTTGTTTTTTTACTCAAAGCCTTTGTTGCTCAGGCTAATTTTCTTCAGATGATGGGGAAACTCTGATTGTCTTGTCTTTGAAAACAACCTCCAGATACCCACAGATCTAATCACAGTCTTGTAACATCACAGTACAGGAATGCTGCTGCACAACAATGTGGATTCCCCTCTCCTACTTTCTGACATGCATAGCTACAAATGCTTCAAAACATTTCCGTAACAACGGTTGGCTAAAAAAGTTTAGACTAATCAGTTGAGATCCTGAATATCTGATTAACATGTATTATTATGTTTTCTCTCTCAGTCTCAGAGCCCAATCTGAAGGTGCGATCCAGGTTAAAGCAGAAGGTTGCAGAAAGGAGAAGCAGCCCTCTTCTCAGGAGGAAGGAAGGGAGCATCATGACACCCTTCAAAAAGAGAGCCCTGGAGCTTCTGGGTAGGAGTGCCATCCCATAATGCATCTTAAAATTAGATGACACACCTGGGGCATAAACAATAAGACCTCCTACTGTTTGGCTGTTTCTCTTCTGTAATCACAGCAGCCGTCCGTTGTCTATGCAGCTCAGTGTGCTGATGTTGTTATGTAACAGCTGTTATGGCAGGTGTCATCCAGAAGACCATCTAGTGCGGTTTTGAGCCTTGGCTGGTTGAATGATTTTTCCATGGTGTTTCAGTCGCTTGTGTTTATTTATAATGTATCAGTGGCAGCAGTTGGTGGCTGGTTTTGGAAACGAGGTGCAAGATTGTCATCCAGTAACTCTTATGTAAATATGATGTAACATAATCCTATTGCTGATTATGTCACAAAATATGTACATTTATTTCTAGTAGAAAAGCTATCTTTTAAAAAATAAAATAATATATAAAAAAAATCTGCATCTACAGTACTGTGCAAAAAAGTCTTAGGCCACTACAAATACACAAATACAACATATTTTTCTTAAATATATATGAACATATATATTTAAGAAAAATATGTTGTATTTGTATTTGTGTGTATATGTGTGTGTATATTTTAGCATATAAATTATACACAATATAAAAATGTATTATATCTTATTTTTCTGAACAATATTTTTTATATAGTGTGCGGTAATATAATTTAAATATTTTTTAATTTAATTAAAATTAATTTGGATATTGCTGGGGTGGGATAACAAAAGTAACAGGGTGGTACAACTGTCCTGTTATCATAATGAAGAAAAAAGCATGAGATTATTGAAACAATCACATATATTTCAATTATATTGCAAATATACCTGGAATTTACACTTGACATTTAATTACATATAAAAACATTTGATATAAAAGAATCAAAACAATTTGAAGTATTTATATTAAAAGTTTATTATAAATTATAGTTAATATTTCTGAACTTATATTCTACCCCAGAATCCACAGCCAGCAGCAGTGCACCAGGATCGGGGCCCAGTTCACCCAACGGGGCCTGCAGTGCCTTGGGGGCTGAAAACGGACCCTCCTCTCTACCAGTCACCACACGTACTGAGGTACTTGCATTAAACAAGTTTTATTACAGGTACGCAAGTCTATTAACAGTTAAGCTTTCTCGCAGCAGTTTCATCAAAGCTTTCCTGAAAGATTAAAACCTGTACGACTTAAAGAAAAGTTGATGGCCACCAGGCCGCACCCATAAATTTCCTCGACACAGGCCCAGCCTGTCCTCGCGCAGCTATGAAAACACAAGTCTGTCTCCACAGCCTGTGACCTGCTTGTTCGTCTCAGTCCAATGAAAACGGCTCCCAGCACGGACAATAAAGAGTCAGTTCACTTCCTCCCACAAACTCATGCTCTGTACCGCTAACCTTTACTGGCATAGCTATGTGGTTTTCTTTGCCTACAGCTCTTGTAAAGCTCAGGGCAAGAAAGAGTAGATCAGATATAGCTCAAAATAAAGTTACTTACAGGGCTCACCTATGGATATTCTGACCAACCTTCAAAATAGCATGCAGGTCCCAGGTTCAGTACATTTTAAGCTTAAACCACTTTAGATTATATATTTATCATCACAAAATTCGTCCTCCCCACTTTGTTAAAAAAGTGTTAGTTTACAGTGAGGCGATAAGAATGGAAGTGAAAAATGTTAAATACTTAATGTTTCCACATTACAGGCACAAGATGTAACAAACAAACAAATAAGCTTATTAATGTTATATTTTTTTTCATTGCCGTACAGTACATAATCACTGAACCCCATGAACATGATTCTTAAGATAATAACATTACATCTCAAATTATACACGGGTTTAACAAAACAACTGTCTTCCCTTTTTTATTATTATTTTAAAGCATCCAAAAATTGGCCCCAATCAATTCCATTATTATTTTAATATTAGCTGTTTTCTAAAATAAATAAATACATAAAAAGCAGAATTATTAGAGTTGCACAATTAATTGAAATTACAACAAACAAGCTTTTATCAGTTATCAAATTAATAAGCTGCGATTTTATTAATTAAAGTATGCACTATGTGTAGCGTGGATCTGTGTTCATTTACACATGAGCGGCTCATGGTGCAGAGTTTCTAGTATCTTATGATTAAAAATGTATAATAGTAATTTTGGGTTCAGAGTTTCATAATCATATGCGTATATAATCACAAAATTGTGAGCCAAATTGTAAAGCCCTACAAAAAAAAAAAAAAAACGGAGCGTAACTTGTATTAAACCTAAAATATTCCTATAGGAACATGGAGGGCTTTTCCCTATTTGCCGATGTTCATTAGCTTCCTCTGACTCATTTTCTGGTGGCTTCACGGCTTGGTTCCTCCGGGTCCCTGTGGACTTAGCTTACAAAGAGGTATATTCTGGACAAATGTGACATGTCTCTGTGAAGCCTCAGCTTAGCAGCTGTGTTATTCTTCAACACCACTGTTTACACTCCCATGGACCTCCGATGCAATAGCCGACAAGGAATGCTTATTGCGCTGCGATCCAGGGTCGAGGTGGTGGGTGGTTGTGCTTAATTGATCCACCAGCCGCTGGTAGCCAAAGACACGTTAACAACACAAACACGCCCGATCGCTATTGTATTGACATAAGCTTGACGTCTCGTGGATCGTAGAGGTGCTACCCGCCGACACCGCGCCAGTTTCGAAAGCCAGCCTTGTTTGTGATCCGTTACATTGGGTATCTTCTTTCAGAGGGAACTGGTCCCCTGGGTCAAATAAGGCCGGATATCCACATACAGGTCAGTGAATAGGCAGGAGGGATTGGAGGGTAAACAGTACCGCCCCTCTGCCACATGCTGATGGGCCGCACCACTGGGTGGAGGAAGTACAGTCGAAAACTGATCAGCTGTGAGACTGTTTTTACTCAGATACAGTGCAGTTTGAGAGACGATAGCAAATGGGATGCGTTTCTGTGTTTGTGGGCTTCTCTGTGGTTTTGGATTAACGTCCTCCAGTTGTGCTCCACTGTGGCAGGAACAAAACCGTCATCCGTTTTTGTACATTAAAGTTTATTGTTCTGTTGCTGTTGCTCTTTCCAATGGTCCATGGTGGGATTTCAAAATGTCTCTCTTTCTCTCTCCCTCCCTCTCTTTTTCCATCACAGCGGTGGCCGTCACAGCCAAGGTTATTAGGCCCTGAAAGCTCAGTGTCTATGTTAAATCTCTATACGTCTCCATCGCTGCCCAACATCTCCCTGGGTCTCTCGGCTGCCTCTTCTCCCATCAGTGTAAGTCAAATTATGACATGCTTCATCTTTCATAACTTCCTCTGTTAAAGCTTGTTCACACCAAGTCTGGATTTTTGGCATGAACAACATGACACAAATGCTTCCCTTATGAACTCTGTAACACTGCAATGAGTATTGCTGAAGAATAAATAAATTCATTCATTCATAGTAGTAGTAGTATTATATGATATTTCTTCTGCTTGTGTAATATTGTTCATTTATTAGTCAAATATTAAGCTAAAAGTATACATTAGGAATATATACATTCATATGTACTTATATATATTCCTTTATATGGTATATATATTTTGACAGTATTTACATGTAAATGCATTTATATATTTTTTTTCTTATATTTGATATTATATAGAAATATATTTAATATATAAACCTAACATATTTTATTAGATGTATGCATAATAAATATACGCAGGATACACAAATATCTTATGTCAAGAAAAACTAGTTTTGGATGTGATTTATCGCGATTAATCATTTGAAAGCATATATGTCATATTTAAATGTATATTTAACCATAGAATTCAATACTCTGTGTATAGTTTTGGTGCAATATATAGTTTGAATATTTTATATTTAAATATGATTACTTGACTGCAAGGTATAATCAATATGGGACATCATTTTAAATTTTTGTCTTTTTAATCTGTTTTATTTATGAATTCCATTTTAGTGTCACCGAGACTTATTTAATTCTAATGAATTTGATGTGGATGTTTACACTGATAAATGAGGGGAAATGTAGTTTATGGCCTTGGCTCAGCTGCATATTGCTTTCACTGTTGACAGACTAACCATCACTGGCTGACTGGATGATATGTGTAGCCTCAGGGTGCTGGCCTTTGACCTTGGGGGATTTTATAGACCTTAGATAAATATTGTGTTTAAGTGTCTGGTGTCGGTTGCACTCCAGCCCTCCCCAGTCACCTCATCCATTACTGCTCTTTAAAGTCCAACCAAACCAGAATAATCAAGTGTAGCTCCAAATAATATTTAACCTTGAGGTAATTTGCAGTATAAATAGTGTATTGCTCCCTACCTAGAAGATTAAATAAACATGAATACATTTGTATCTATGTTTTGATCCGAATAATCCAAGACCGTTCCACATTGTCTCTTAGGCCAGGTCAGTTAAATGTGACCCAATATTATGCTCATATGTGACACAGATCGGATCTGTTCCATGACAGTGTAAACAGGAAAAAACATGCATGCATTCGGATATTTTGAGATCGGTTTAGGTGGAAATAAATCAGATATAAATCAGATTTGTGCCAATGCGACAGTCATGTAAACAGGCAGATCTGATTTTCCTAGGCATTGCATTGTGTACATTATTGAAAGGGTGACAATTTTGCACTTTTCCCCGTGGCTTAATGAGGTCATATGGGACTTGTGCTGGAAAAAAGTGTTAATGCAGATGGGCTGTTTTGAATAACAGGCTATTATTGTTATTCGCTGTTATTCGTACACTAATATTCTAAAGAAGAAGCACGTGTGGAGGCGGTAAATGACAACAATGAATGCGTGATGCTTCAGATCGTATGGCTATTGTAAACACATGAATCAGATAAGGGTCACAATCGAAAAAACGTATAAACGGACAACACAAAAAATTGGACATAGGCAAAAAATCTGAATTGGGCATTCTGCACCTGCAGTGTTAACAAGGCCTTTTTTATCAGAGTACATACTGAGGTTTCAAACTGTTCGTTAAATAATTGTGCAACTGTAAAATTAAAATTGATAGAAAATGTTCTCTCTGTCACCTCTCAGGCTGCTTTGGGACTTCAGGAGAAGCATGTTGAGGGTGGTGGTGTATCAGCGGTCATTCAAGGTTTGCCCACCCAACTTCTGGGTCCAGTGCCCATGTCTGTTGCAATGGAGACCAAAGTGAGCAGCAGCCATCAAGCTCTCCTTCATCACCTCCTCCAGAAAGAGCAACTCCGCCACCAAAAGATCCTCTCCATTGGTGAGAATATAAGAGCTTCGATATACCCAGAATCGTGTTATGAAACTCTACTGTACATAGATGTAACTCAATCTGGCATAATGACATCATTATCACAAGGTGCATCTGATTGGTTCTTTCTATCAGGAGCCAATGAACTTGCTGCTCAGTATTCAAATACACAGCTAGTGTTTGCTGTAGCAGTTCTCTAGAAACTTTGTAGAAATTCTTCACCTTCCCCCACCTCTACCTGTATAGTTCTGCTACTAGGTAATTCATGTATGCTATATATGGGGTATATTTGTATATGTTATATGTACAGCAGCAGTATTTCGGATAGGTCTGAAGTCTGAACTAATTCTTGCCCATCATACACTATACACAGTTCTGTCAACCCAAATCTGTAGTCTCACTTTTAGCAGCTAGCGTCAACTTTTCTGGGATATCTTTTTAGGGTGCACCGTTCCTTTAAATTATATAAGAAGGTGAAAATTGCATTCCATTAGATTTGTATTTACCAGATCCATAAATGTTCATAGGTCAGAGTCCAGTGCATCCTCCTTCTCCACTGGCCATGATGGAAAGCTCTACGAGCAGCACCCGACACAAACTGCCACGTCACAGGCCCTTAAACCGAACCCAATCGGCTCCGCTGCCCCAGAGCACACTAGCTCAACTTGTGATTCAGCAGCAACACCAGAACTTCCTGGAGAAGCAGAAACAGTACCAGCAACAGATCCACATCAACAAGGTACAATCATTTAATCTACCAGTCAGTGCACAATGACTTTAGTGCTATCATGGGAAGATAAGGATGAAGTTAAATGATTATGTTGTCATCCTAAAGCCCATTTTCCTTGATATACCATTTAGTTCACATGGGAACTAAAGTTGGACAACCCATCTCTATTATGTGAGGGAAAAAAAACCTGTTCTGGGTTTAGAAGCGGCTCTTGAATTAGCATAGCTTAAGGCATCAGTTGCATGCTAACACCACAAGATTGCACAGGGACAAGTTCAAATGGGCACCAAAGTGGATAGAATACATACTTTTTTTCCCCTTTGGAAATATTTGTGTTTCTGTGCACCAGCAGCCATGACCTGGCCATCCGTTTAAGTGCAATTATTCTGCCGCGCATGCAAGGTTAGCGACACGGGAGGCTCGCGCTGTGAAAGACTCCATTGTTAGCGGGAGCTTGCAGATTGATCTGCCTTATTATTGCTGAGAGTGCTATGGGAAATTCAAGGTTACAAGTGCAATTTTCAGACATGAACATCAAAAGTGCCCAGAGAGCACTTGTTTTTGGCTATTTATTGTTATGGCCTCAGTCACCAGGGCCATGTAAAAAACAGTCTAGTCTGAGTCACGAATGACTGGTATAGTTGCATGACTGTAAAGTTGACTGATGAGTAAACTCATTTGTTTTCATGTAAGCAACTTATAATAATGTTGCAATTAGTGCCGACACGATTAATTGCATCCAAAATAAAAGTCACATGTAAATGTAAACTATTAAATAAAATCTTATAACATATTTTCCCTACACCTTGAACAAGTGAGTGTACACATAAAAATTATTTTCAAAAATCTTTTTAGGTATGTTTTTTGGGGGTAGTCGTACCACATGACATTTTACAGTTAAAACTACAAACATACATCTGTTTTTTTTAACCTTTATACACGATTATAAGATAAGATGTAATTTCATATTGTATATTTTTCTGCATGTTTACTGCATTTTGGTTGCACCATATGACTCCCAATTTGGTATTTTGGTACTATTTTTGTTATTAATAAACAACGAAGCTCAAAAAAACATTTTTCAAACAAAATAATAGTAGATTATTCCAAATTATTCAAGGATTGATTTGTAAGAATTAAGTTAATTTAATAAAGCTTTTTCTTCATTATGATAATACGCAATATGCATCACTCTGGCATGTACAAAAAATTTGTTTAATTTCAGAAATTCAAACATGCTCATTATGTATTGAATACATGATGTATTCTAATTAGTGCTGTGAAACAATGAATCGTGATTAATTGCATCCAAAATAAATGTTTCTGTTTACATTAT
>JAUCMT010000032.1:7676145-7695358 GCA_032357475.1 Enteromius thamalakanensis
TATTATGTGTGTGTGTGTGTGTGTGTGTGTGTGTGTGTGTGTGTGTGTGTGTGTGTGTGTGTGAATATATATATAGTGCTGTAAAATAATCACATCCAAAAAAAAAGGTTGTGTTTGCATAATATATGAATGTGTACTGTGTATATTTATTAAGCACATATAAATACAAAAATGTGTTCAAGAAAAAAAAAGACTGAACATATTTTATGTAAACGAAAACAACCTATTTTTCTTTTTAATTAAAAGTATATAAAATTGTTTTATATTATTTTATATAATATGTTACATTTAAAAATATATAATTAATTATTTCAATATGCACTTTATTCTTATGATAGCATTACTGAATTTTCAGCATCATTACTCCAGTCCTTTAGAGATCATTCTAATATGCTATTTTAGTGCTAAAGAAACATTTGTATTATCAGTGTTGAAAAGTCAGTGTGTTCTGCTTATTATATTTGTTGAATATATGATGTATGTATAGTTGCTGTATGTAGTTTTCACATCTCTTGCTCTGTCCTGCAGGGCTTCATGTTTGGTAAATCTGGGGAGCTGCTAACCATGAGGTTGAGATGTCAGGCTTTCAATGCCATGATGAGACAGGTACGGCACATTACCCGCATCTCTCCTTCCATTACTCTGTGCTGTTGAGAACTAATCTGGCACAAACAAATAGCTATTGAAATGAGTGCTTCATCCTCAAGCCTGTTTCTCTTAACAGGAGATTGCTTGGTTTGATGACAACAACAATGCAGTGGGAGTCCTGACCACTAAATTAGCCACAGATGCGTCTCTGGTTAAAGGGGTGAGTGGAACACAGTGATTTGCCATCAGAACCAGTAATTAAGCTTTCACTGTGGATACAGCCTGTGTTTTTGGCTCTGGTTCATTACATCCATCTCTTTAAACCGTTATAGGCCTGGCTGAATCTGTTTCTCAGTTGTATTTATGTGAGAGTTAATCCATATGACTACAGCTTCTAGTATTAATAGCACAACTGTGTTTGAATTTACTGGTACACAATCATTAAGTTATTATTTTTTTTTTTTTTATAAAAATACAGCAAAACTGTAATATTGGAAAATATTTCTACTATTTTAAATGATTATATTCTGTAAATGAATTTCAAAATGTAATTTATTCCTGAGATGGCCAAGCTGAATTTTCAGCACCACCACTCACTCCAGTGTTAATGTCAAATGATCTTTCAGAAATGATCAATATTGAACACAGTGTTCCTTCTTAATATTTAAAAAAAAAATTATTCTTTGACATTATTTATTTAAATTTTAATGCATCTTTGCAGATTAAAAAATCATACTTACCCCAAACCTTTATATATATATAAAATATTATATATATATATATATATAAAAATTATACTAACGATTAATCATAAGAACTTGCATTCAAAATAAAAGTTTTTATTTACATACGTGTGTATTGTGAATAATTATTCTGTATATATAAAGAAACAATTGCATGCATTTATGTTTAGATTTTTGTATTTATATAATTTATATTATGTATAAATATATTTATTATATGTAGCCTATATTTCTTAAATACATGCATGGGTGCACATACATATATAAATAATAAATATACACATACAAAAATGAAAACCTTTATTTTGAATGTGATTAATCATTTGACAGCACTAATTGATATTATATTTATTGATAATTGATTATAATTTATTGATGAGTTTAACTGACTCTTTGGTTTCTCTCTTTCACATCTCTAGGCAGCAGGATCCAGATTGGGTCTAGCCACAAACACTCTCTGTTCTCTTGGCATCGCAATCATCGTGGCCTTCATCCATAGCTGGCAGCTCACCTTGCTTATCCTTGCTTGCGTCCCCTTCCTCACGGGGGCAAATGTCATCCAGATGAGAGCCATGGCAGGACACACATCCAAAGATCAGAGTGCACTGGAGATGTCTGGCAAGGTACAGCATACTGGTCGTTTGCCTTTTCTTTTCTTTTGGTTTTGTTTTGTATGCAGTAAATGATTATGTATAACTGACTGGAAACTCTTCCTGACAGATATCCACAGAAACGGTTGAGAACTTCAGAACGGTTGTTTCATTAACCCGTGAAGACGTCTTTTTCAACAAGTTTATTGAAAGCCTGAGCTTGCCATACCGGTAAAAATCTCAATTTTGACAAACGCATTTAATACAGGGGTTTTCAAACTGTGGTCCAGGTACCACAAGGTGGCGCTAAGCACCCCATAGAATATTTGAAGCAAAAGAAGGGTGTCAGAAAAGAAAAAGACTTCATAAAATGTATTGAAGGGGCTGAAAAAATGTATCTAAAATATTTTAGTTTTTAAAAAATGTGTTAACGCAACCATTTGTAATAGCTTTGGAATAATATCTGTGTTAAGAAATTAGGCTTATATTACTGATGTGGGTTTACAAAAAGGGTAGAAAATATATAATGAATTTATATTTATACTAAATATGAATATGTAGAATTATATTTAATAATTTGCTTTGAAGTACAGTGAATATTATTATTTCATTTTGAAAGATTTTGTCTTTATAACATTTAATATTTTTCTGAACCATAAATAAATATATATTAACCTTTATTCTTAGGATAGGTGTACCTCAGCAGCAGTGCCAAAATAATAAAATAAATTTTTTCAGTGCCAAAATAAATAATACATTTTATTATTATTATTATCATTTGTAGTCACACTTTATCAACATAAATAAACTTGTTTATCAACAAGTTAATTTTTGTACATAAATGTATATTAAACACCCATTGTTTTTTTTTTAAATCATGAGATGAAGCACTAAAGTTAAACACAGAAATGTTTATTTAAAATCAAAAATCAAATAAACGCTAATTAAAAAAGGTAATAAAACCTACAACGGTGTATGAATAATACTAAAATAATGCTGCTCAAATTGCAAACAGCTAGTTTGATCTGTGTCTTAACACATGTGCTTAGCTAATGCCAAATCTGATTCAGCCAATTCCTACAATATGTGATATTTCAGGTCTAGTTTGTACAAAGCACCCATCTACGGAATCACCTTTGCTCTTGCCCAAGCCATTCCTTACCTGGTCAATGCCGCAGTCTTCCGCTTCGGAGCCTGGCTCATTGCACACTGCTACACAGAATATGAAAAGGTTTTCCTGTAAGTACAATTTCTGTTAAGATCTCATATTTATATATGTGTGTAGTATTTAAAGGGATACTCTGGCCCAAAATGAAAATTTTTCGTTAACCCATGTCATTCCAAACCTTTAAAAGCTTTGTTCATCCTCAAAACACATTTTAAAGGGGTCATACAAAGGCAGTTTTCCACAAGCTAATATGATTCTTTAGGATCTTAATGGAAAGTTTGTAACATAGATTGCTTTAAAATTTCTCAAAGACAGCTCTTTAGAAATCACTCTGTTCTGTGTACTTCCCCTTTAAATCTTTACGAGCTCCGCTAACTCCGCCCCTCTTTTCCAAGGCACTCTCGGAGGATCTTTTTTTAACCCTAATCATAGTGAAACTTGCTAATTAGCTCATTAGTCTCATTATTCGTCTGATGACAGCTCACTCAGGGCGTGTCTGAGTTAAGACACCAGTTCAGTCTGTGTGACACGCTGCTTTCAATCAACCGTTGTGGGCGTGGCCTATGACCGACATGCATTTGAGAATGGTTTGATTTCAGAAGGGGAAACTTATTCTTCTTTTAATAGAAACTTAAATTGAATTTAATAAAACTACAGGTGGATCTTTATCATCGTAGTAGAGTGGTTGTGTACACACACTCCCAACACACATTTCAGTCCAAACAGCTTGAAAAAGTGCATGAGGCACTGGATGACCCCTTTAAGATATTTTAGATGAAAACCGGGTAACACTTTCCTATAAGATGTCATTTGTTAACATTAGTTAATGTGTTAACTAACATGACCAAACAATGAACAATGCATTTATTCTGCTGTTTTCTATCTGTCTTTGTTAATGATAGTTAATGAAAATGCAGTTGTTTGTTGTTACTTTACACTGCGTTAACTGTTATCAACCACAACTTGTGAGTTTAATAATGCATTAGTAAATGCTAAAATTAACATTAACTAAGATTAATAAATGCTGTAGATTAGAAGTGTTGTTCATTCTCAGTTCATGTTGTTAATAACTGCTAACTAATGATCCTTATTGTAAACCGTGAGTTTTGGGGTGGAGTAACCCTTTAAATATGAATGGCTCTTTACCATGTGGCGGTTCTTCTTCCGCAGGGTGTTTTCTGTGATTGTCTTTGCAGCAATGAACATTGGTCAGTCCTCATCGTTCGCCCCTGACTTCGCCAAAGCCAAAGCAGCAGCTGGGAGGATCTTACTGCTGCTAGAAAAGAAACCAGCCATCGATATCTACGATGAGTCTGGACTCAGACCAGTAAGTATGCAATTTTAAAAACGCTCAGAAGTCGTCACCGAAAAGCACAATATATAATACAACCGGATTTCTTTTTCAGACAAACTTTTCTGGGAATATTGAATTCCGAGATGTGCATTTCTCATATCCGACGCGTGAGAATGTGAAAGTCCTGCAGGGCCTGAATGTGTCCGTGTGTCAGGGCCAGACCCTCGCTCTGGTGGGGAGCAGTGGTTGTGGCAAGAGCACCACCATTCAGCTTCTGGAGCGTTTCTATGACCCTGCAGCAGGCCAAGTGGTGAGTTCATCAGGTGCTTTTGTGTGACTAGGTCTAGGCCACCGTTTGGCTCAAGGGATCAGTTAATGCCTGCATTCTTTGTTTCTTGTCACACAGTTTGTAGATGGGAAGGAGAGCAGGACTCTGAACCTGGCATGGCTGCGCACTCAGATGGGGCTGGTGTCTCAGGAGCCTATACTGTTTGATTGCACCATTTCTGAGAACATTCAGTATGGAGACAACACCCGCGTCGTCACGCAGGAGGAGATCGAGGACGCTGCGAAGAAGGCCAACATTCATAATTTTATCCTTGGGCTTCCGGAGGTATGCATGATGTCTTTGTTAGTGTGTGTGTTTATGCAAGTTATTTACTCATTTATTTAATTTAGCAAATCAATAAAATCAGTAACACTGAGAAATATAATTACACTTATTACTATTTTCTAATTTTTGTTTATTTAAATTTTTGTTTATGTAGAGAAAAAGCTAAATTTTAGCATAATTGCTTTCATCTTTAGTGTCACATGATCCTTCAGACATCTTTCTAATATGTTGATCTAATATGCCGATGAATAAAAATATTTTTAAGAACTTTTATTTCGGAATTTCATGTCACATCAAAAAATGTATCGTTTTCATTTAGTTTATCTTCACTTACTAAAATATGCAAAAACTGAAATAAATTAAAGTATTTCTAGCAATTATAATAGTGTGCTAATGAGAGAAAAATAAGCAGTTTAAAAGAAAAGCATTTATTTAAATACAATTTATGATATTAGTCGTGTCTACACTTTCAATCAATTTAAATCAAATGTGATCAATTTGAATAAAATAATATTTTTTTAACATTCCCTCCAGACTCCTGAACAGTTTATTTTATTATATTCTATTATATTATGATCTAAGCTGCTTATAAAAACTTTCTAATTTCATGATCTATATACATACATAATATCCTTTCAGAAATATAACACTCGAGTTGGAGATAAAGGCGCTCAGCTGTCTGGAGGTCAGAAGCAAAGGATAGCCATCGCTCGAGCTCTGGTCCGCAGTCCCAAACTTCTTCTGCTGGACGAGGCCACATCTGCACTCGACACTGAGAGCGAGAAGGTTTGTACCGGCTCTGTGTTTCATAATTAAAGCTAATATTATTTATTAAAATAGTTTATTTTTTAACGCTGTATGCATTTCTGTCCGCAACCAGCAGGTGGCACTCTTGATAATTTAAACTTGTGTGCCTCTGAAACTGCTGGTTGTAAGGAATACCTTTTAAAATCATATGTGTACACTCTACATACCCCTCTAAGTGTCTTATTACATTTAGAAAAGAAACTTATACCTAAGGGATCCCATTCATAAAGTGTTGCTTTAAATATCAATTTACCTCTAGTTTAAAGTTTTGGTACTTCTTTCTTTCCTGTTACACAGGTTGTGCAGAAGGCCCTTGATGATGCTCGACAAGGCCGCACATGTATTGTCATCGCCCATCGCTTGACCACTATTTATAATGCTGACATCATCGTGGTTGTTCAGAACGGCAAGGTGGTTGAGCAGGGAACACATGCCCAACTCATGGACAAACAAGGGGCCTACTATGCTCTAGTGAATGCACAAGTGTCTGCTCACTAACTGAAACTCCCTTTGATTTATTCTAGTGGTTGTATATCTAAAATGAAGGGCAAAGTGAAATGATTAAATGGTGCAGTTAATCTTAAATTAAATTGAAATCTCCTCTATCACTAAATATTCAGTTTGTTTTTGGACTTAATGACTTTGAATGGAAAAGGCTAGCATTGAAAGCTTAAGAAGCATTTAAATATTCGGACTCTCGAAACAACAAAAACAAAAAATTAGGAAAATTTTTACAATGAATGATACTATTCTTATCTATATATATATTATAAGAGATATTTTATATCTATAGTTTTATTTTTCTTAGTTTTTATATACAAATATTGCATGTCATATACAGTGCATTGTACATATTATAGTAGTGTTATTTTATTGTACATAAAACAATGTACAGTAAAAATCTCTTAATACTTTCTCACCGATGCGTATCTGCTTTAACACAAAATTGCGGCACTTTTACCAAATGTTTTGAATATTGTATGAATTTGTACAGTGGCATAAACCCTTTGAATGTGAATATCGTTTTTGTTTATATATTCTCGTCGCATGGGGGCGCAATTTGCTCGTAATTTGAGCCTCCAACATGTTGGACATTTTTATTTCCCGCACAGGCTTTAACTTTATTGTCTTTCAAAACGTAACTGGTATTGTTCTTGTATTATTCCTGTTAATATTATGCATTGTTTATTGTTAAGATGCGTTTTCGATTTTTATAAAATCAATTATCCATCATTCTCTGCTGTCGTTCTTTCCTTATAGACATGTTTTAATTAAACTTTTTATTCAAAGTAAAGTATACTTGTTTAAGGTAAATTTCAGTGATCAAACCCTTCTCTGGACTAGCGCATGTTTACCTTTTTGCGTGGCATTTTGTTTACGGTCAAATGTTTTGGCGGTAATTTTTTATTTTTGTAGCTATGCCTACAGTTATGCACGGATAATATTCTACATATGTTTATTTTCAAAAGACACCGTCGGAAAAACAGTGAAATCATTGAACATGAATTGTTTTCGTGGATACTGAAGAGGTTATTAAACTATGAAGAAGTGTTATTTGGTTCTCGTGCTTTGAGATTTATACATTATATATTTTTTTAAGTGACTGCAAAAGTATAGCTGTCTTACATAAAGTTACAAAAACCTAAATTTATAGTCAACGTTTTATAATTCAACTCCGAGTGCTAAATAATTTTACATTTTGCTTTTATTTGATCTTATATAAAATGTTTTCAGAAGTTTTGATTTATTTTCTGGACTCTTAGCTAGCCTGCTTTACATGTGTACAACTCAAATAAAAATATATGTGTTATAAAGTAGCAAAAAAAATCACTAAAACGACTTTTCCTGGGATCCACAACAACTGCACTTTTAACATTTGAACACATTTAATTTTTTTTTTACAATTGGTATTAAACAGCGTAACAGGTTCTGCACTAGAGCACATTTTATTGTATAGAAATCGGGCATTGCAGTAATATCAACGGCAAACCGTTCACTGTGGCTGAATCCATGTTGACTTTATTGAGTGGCTTAAATTAGAAAGCCAATTTTCTCAAATAAACGATGTGAAATAAACGCTCACCTTACATGTGCATGCTTACATAAATTAGAAAACGTGATTAAACACTGAATTCTGAATTTAAAATCTTACAAATCATTTCAAAGTGCGTCTATGACAGACCTCCAAAGAAAAAAGTCCAACTCGTGGATAAATATGACGTTTTTCTTCACAAAAAAACACTCCCGTACAGTTTTGGATATTTACTAGAATCAATATATGCAACTAAAAATACTATTCAAAATGCGCATCTTGAACAAATACATACCCAGGTTTTACATCAGTGTGGAATAACCTTCTAATCTATTCTGTTTTATTTTCAGTATTTACATTCGTTTGCAGCAACAAGAAATAAGTACATTTCATACAAACTTAGGATTTGTAGTCTGTAGTTTCGACAAAGACCAATGTGCGATATATAGACTATCTTTTCGAATATTAAAGAAGTGAATTTGTAAATGACAAAAAAAAAGTCTATTCAACACTACGGCAATTTATCCTTACGAAATTGGATTTTAGTAGTGTTCATGAATAAAGTGCCACAGTTTGGTTTTGAGAAAAACAAAAAGTTAGCAATGACAGGCCACTTCACTGATGGGTAAAATACATATTTTTTTCTGTTTCATAAAAACAGTAAGTAAAATGAGACTATTCGACAAATACCCATCAGAATGCACATATCAGATGATGTCCTTTTTAGTATTCCCTTACTTTACCAAATTCATGTCACATAGAATCTGTGCAGACCAAAATCATAGTAAATTACATTTTAATCGTAAATTGAATCACTTTACAACATCCAAGTGAAATGGCCACACGGTTATTTCCCCAGGTGACGCTTTATAATAACTTTCACTGTAAGCTAAACAGAAAATTAGTTAATGTACACTCTAAAAAGAGATGAAACTTTGGTTTGTGTTGTTTCAGAGTATTCAGAATTGAATGTGCATTAACTAGCGATCTGATAGCGTTTGTCAACAACTGGAATTGCCGAAAGTTTTTATAAAGTGTTACCGAACGAACAGCACAGCCTTTTTGCGAACCGTCAGATGAGTTTCTAGTCCGTTCGAGATTCGTGCGCGTGCGTTTGGAACGGGATTAATCAAGGGAGTTTGCACGGCCGTTCATGCCCGTCGTCGGGACAGACTCGGGAGGCTGCAACAGGTCAGGTGAGTGGCACGAGGGGCTACCGGGCACACTGTGCTCGCTGTCGGTGTCGCTCCCTCGTTTCCCTCCACTCGCCCCAGAGCCCGACCCCGACGAGCCCCCGGCACTGTGCGTTTTGACATGTTTACTGAGGTGGTCGCTCCGCATGAACCTCTTGTTACACACGGGACAAGCGAAGCGCTTCTCGCCGGTGTGCGTGCGTAAATGTCGCTGGAGCTCGTCGGAGCGCGTGAACCTCTTCCCACAGAACAACCAGTTACACACAAACGGCCTTTCTCCGGTGTGCCACCTCAAATGAGCCTTGAGGTGCGACGTTTTGCCGTACACTTTCCCACAGCCGGGAATGTGACAGCTGTGTAGCCCTTTTCTGCGGAGGCTTGCGCCAGCTGGACCCAGGCGCTCCGCCTCTTGACAGTTCGGACAGTCGCACGTCGCTCTGCCCGAGTAACGCCGCGCCGAGGACCGCGGAGATCCCGCCAGCGAGGCCGCCGGACCCCCCGTCAACATGGAACCTCCCGCTCCACCCAGGGGAGAGGGACTGGAGTCCGGGTACGAGGAGAGCACGGGTTTGAATCCGTCCATGAGATGCTGGCCGGTGGTCAGCAGATGCGGGGACGCACTGGTGCTAAAGGCAGAGTGGCTTAAACTCGAGTAGTCTGAGTTGTATCCCCCCAGAGGAGAGTGTAAGGACGTCTGCAGCCCACCGGAATGAAGGGACGTCTGGAGCGCGGCTCCGTTTGGGTTCTGCACGTCAATCCAGCCGGCCCCCACGTCCCACCACGCCGAAGCGCCCGTGGTGCCCACATCCCCCGTGGGTATGCCAGGGTGCGAGGACTTGAACCACGACTCGTAGGGATGCGCCACGCTCATTCTCGGGTAAATGCTTTGCAAGCTGTCCACGGACGTGTGCACCTTGGAAATAAACATGGGCTGGTGGCTGGGCTCTTGAGAGTTGTTGGAAACCGACGCCTGGAAAACGGAGTAGTCGTTTCCGAAGTGGGAGTTGGATGAAGTACCAGAAGTTAAGGAAAAGGCACTGGATCCCGTGGAAGTGTTCGTGCCGAAAGAGTCGCTTAAACCACCACCATTCCGAGCGAAAGAGGATAAACTGGATCCCAAACTACAGCTGCTGGCTGCCGCTCGTTTCCACGGGTGGAATCCTTTTCCGAAAGAAGACGAGTTATCCGAAATAGAGGAAGGAGAAGGACTCGGACTCCCGATTTTGTTACACGTCGCAGCCAACATGGCTAACGGAGTCGACCCCAATCTCGGCTCCTCCTGGAACAAAAGAAGTTAGAAGGTAAGTAAAGACGGTAGATTTTTCTGAACTGGGCGCGTTTGAAGAACATTTTTAACGCGCTGTCTTTTATCGTGCAAGCCCAGCATACCTGAAGTATGACAGTGATGAAATCTTAACCACTGAAACACAACCACTCGCAAACACACAACATAAGCGAAACACAGCATATAAACACCAAGATAAGTTATACATACAATGTCGTAGTTGAGAAATGGAAGTCCTGCTCGTTTCTCTCGCTTAAAACATAATCAAGTGACTCTCTCCCCGGCTGACCCAAGAAATTTTAATCCCCACGGCAGGACAATAAAGGAAACTAATTAAACCAGCACGAAACTCCTTAGACTCACCCCTAGAAGTGAAGTTGCCATCACAAAAGTGCCCTCCTCAGAGGATCTTTTTATATTTATGAATCAGAGCACTGTTTTTTTAGAGGTGTGCAATACAATGATGTGGTCCGCCCATTCCAGCACAATTGTAGCTCCTCTCACGGCTTTGAAGTGCCGCTGTGACACGGGCGACCAATCAGGAAGAGCCGTACCTTCACGCGGCCACATTCTAGCGTGAGGTCATCGATAGAGCACTTCAGACAAGATCTCCACCCCTTCCAACACCCCCCTCATAATAAAACTCGAGTTAAATGAGTAGGACTGGAAGTTTTAGGGAAAACTTTTCTATTCTTTTGTATAAAGAGGTTAACGAGGTTACTGATCTGTTATGAATTATTATTATTATTGGCATTATTAGGCTGTATGTGCTACAAGTTGTGATAATGGAAAAATTGTATATCACATTGTTCTTTTCTCACGTATCTTATAACATATCACGTTGTCATTGTCTTACAGGTTGTTTTGTCGAATATAGATTCCCATAAACTACTGTAAAGAAATTATGTTATGCAGGCCAAGAAGACAAAACGAACAGGTTAGTTTTATTTTTATAGTCTAGAACAATTTTAACTGTTCGGCTATGTAAATGTTTGACTATTGTTTCGAAAATGAACACGCTCCTTCAGTTAAAATAAAAGTTAAAATTAAAAAAAAAACAAGCGTGCATTGTGGGTCGATTTATTTAAAAATGTATATGCACAAATTAACGAAATCAATAAATGATACTCTCTTAACGTTAGGCGTTAATATATTATCTATTTGTTTCGCTGTCTCCTTATTAACACACACACACACACACAGCGCGCGCGCATGGCAAGTACAGTAACACACACAGCGTTTTACGCAGGACTGGTGTGTTTTCTGACGTTTTGTTATTATTACGTATGTATTACGAATTGTGAGCGTTAACTCTGTGAACTTGTTGATCAGTATAAAAAATCATTTCACATAATGCATGTAAACGTCTTTACAAGGTGGAATATGGCTTTTGTGTTCTGTTAACTCTCAACAGCAATAAAGTGGCGGGCTATTGATATCAGGACGATGAATGCAGAAATGCTCTCAGGATAATGATGTAGCCCTGGCTACTCTATTTACATGCGCCGTGGACTGGAGGCATAAATTTCATTTGAATTTCAAATTTAATAAAGCAGGAGGTTTTTAATCATGAGAAGTTTTATTTGTTTGATATTAACATTCTTATTGACCGGCTCCGTTGACCAACTTGGTCATTATAGGACAGCAAAAAGTTAATTAAAACGACCGAAGATTATTCATCAAATCATCTGCCTCCGCCGTGTCGCCTCCTTTATTGCGGGAAGTGATAGATGGCTGATCAGAATCATTTCTCTGTTTCTTCGATTCGCACAACAGTTCTGTTGTTTCCTTGGCAGTGCTTAGTCGTTCTAATTTAAAGAACAAGAAGCAGTTGAGCTCAAAACTGAGAGTGAGAAAAATACGCTGCAAAAAATAAATAAATGAGCAAGCAAGTCACACCGGGAAAAAAATAAAAGGCTGATTTGCGCAAAATTTAAATGTAAAGTTAATTCTAGAGAATTAATATAAAAATAAATGTAAATAATCAAACGGAGAGCTTTCGTGTCAAACATCCAGCATGTCAAAATAACTTTTCTCTCAGATGATTTAAAGACTGTGGATGGTTAAATTTTGATATCTGAAGAAAAAGAAAACCCATCAACTAATGAATCTCTGCTCTACACTAAAACATTTTCATATCACGCAGAGTAAAAAAAAAAGTCAGCATGTAAAGACTTATAAAAGCACGTAACAGACAAATAAATAAAAGTGGTGAAACTTCACGGCAATGCATTTCCATAGCTCAACGTGCACGCGCAACCCGTTCTAAAATACAAATACCAGACACACACACAAGCAAATGTCCCATAAACTGTAGCATTGTTTGATTGCAACAGATGCATGATGCACATACCGTGTCTGTGTCCTCGCTTTATTGATTGACCCCGCGCGCGTCTCCTCTCGCACAGCAGAAGGCAGTGGCGCTCGCGCACAGTGAACGCGCAGACCCTGGAAGATAAATGTTACTTTGGGAATTGAGTTTAATTACGAATAACGGAGGAGCCGCTCGGCCACCGGTGGTGTAATCAAAACATGTGTTCGTGTCCTCTGACAAGACAGCGCGAGAGATGCGCGAGAGAGGATGAGGTGCAAGCGCAGCAACAGCGTGTGTTTTTTAAACAATACTACAGAAAACCCATTTCACTATTTTATCCCTTTTAAATTAATTCTTTAAAAATGATAAAAGAGTAGAATGTATACTTGGCCAAACAAATGTGCTTATACAATTGAATTCGTGGCTTTGTGAATCTAATTCAAATCAAAGTACTGTAAGTAAAGCAATTAAATAATTTCACGAATACATTTAGAATGACAGTAAAAAAACACAACAAAGCGAATGCAATATCCTGTTGCTTTCTTTCCCAGGATGCCATACAGGCCACCGAGGTTCTTTTTGGCCTGTATTGAACAGATGTCCCCATCTCTGCCTTTCTTCTCCCATGCATGGGCTACATTACCGTCATGAAATCAAGCTGAAGAAACCTGTCCCATTCGTGGCCCTAATCATCGCGTTATTCTGGCCCAGTGCGCACGAACAAAATGGGTTAAATATTGCGTGCTCTCAATAATTTTGCGAAAAGAAAAGAGGGGAAGTCAGCGGCTGTGTCCCGGAGATGGTGGGAGCACTTTCCTCTTTAATCTTATGATTATCCAGGAAAACTGATAATCTGGTGGTCTACCTGTCCGAGTCCTGCGAAACATCAGTAGACTAATAGGCGGAATTCGAAACTAGTAATAAAGATTTAGGATAACGTTGAAAGCATCGAGTTAAAAAAAATAGGATAAAGAAATAAAATAAGCAAATAAATTATTGATTATTTTGATGGAAGACAATTATATATTAGTTATATATTAGTATATAATATATAACTATTATAATATAACTATTTTAATATATATAATATAATATATAACTAATATAATATATATTAGTTTTTTTTTTGTTTTTGTTTTTTTGCAAATAATCTGTATTACAGGTTTTTAACTCATTTTCTATCATTTAATATTTAATTATCATTTTACCTGCAGTATATGTCACCATGGACCACAAAAACCAGTCTTAAGGGTTTGAAATTTGATTTAAAAGTTTTGAAGCTTTGATTTGTGGTTTGTTAGGATTAGGCAAGATTAATATTTGAAAAACTGTATTCTAAAGATGCAAAAAAAAAATCAAAATATATAAATCAAATAAGTGCATTTAAAGTTGTTCAAACGAAGTCCCTAGCAATGCATATTACTAATTTAAAAAGAAAGAAACTAATTTTGATATACTTTCAGTTGGAAATGTACTAAATATCTTCATGGAACATGATCTTTGCTAATACCCTTATGGTTTTTGGCATAAAAGAAAAATCTATATTTTTGAACCATACAATGTTGGCCAAAACAAACCTGTGCTACTTATAACTGATTTTGTGGGCCAGGGTCATATACAGTATATATATATATAAAACAAATAATTGTATTTTTTACGAATTCTCACTCTCTCTCTTTATTACTTGTGATACAAATTATTTCAAGTCTTATGAACTATTGCTATAGCTCAATGTAATGCTTTTTTACAATATCATATGAATGTGGGGCCATGGCCGGACTCTTTCTTTTCAGCAGGAGGTGGGACAGAGAGACCAGATGTCCCTGTGTGTGCAGGGCTGCCAAGTGAGGCTAGGGCAGTGGAGCCCGAGACACAAGAGCCCAAATGGTGTGACAAAGGAGGAGCAGGAAGCCTGGCTCTGCCTGGATGAACCTCAGAGAGCGCCAGTCCACATCCCAGCCCCATCCCCTCGGCCCAGGTCCCACATCCCACAACCCCATTGAACTACTAGAGCAGGGCCTTGGACCATGTGCTGACTTTTTGCTGGATCACACAACCATAGACATGATCACAGGAGTGTAAACGCTGACATATGATCACTACTAGAGGACAAGTGTGCAGCGTTTAAGCAGAAAGCTCACACACACACACACACACACACGCACAGGTTAGTCTTGCAAAAAGCACATTTATAATGTTTTTAGGGCTCTTGCATATTTAAAACACCCTGTCGGCAATGAATAGCAGCTGCTTTGGGTAATTAATGATTTCACACTAACCAGATAAGGTGGTGTTTGTCATATGACATACACCAGCGTATGCTGCTCGTGTGTGTCCCGTGTCCAATAACTCATTCTTCTTGATTTAATCAGTGTTGTGTGGACACTAGATGGGGGAGGAGGCATCCAGCGGCTAATCACCAAAGCTAAACACCTGGAAATGTGGCATCACGGGCTATGTGGTCATTATCATTATCATAAGCCCTCTAATTAACCAACAAATCACATGCTAATGTACCACAGTGTACTGGAGCCAATGTACTTAACTGAATGACAGATGCAAATTTTCTTAAATTTTAAATATGACAACAGGGTCAGCTCTTGCTGTGACCCAAGGGACTTGTTTTAATCATAAAATCTAATTTTGGGGTTAAAGGGGTGTTTTAATGTTTCAGAAGTTAATCCTTTAGATTGAAATGTCTGATGAATATCTGAAATGATTAGAAGACAAGCAAAATTTCATTTATTTGTAGCAGGATTGTAATCCCACAGACACAACTGTCAAAAAGAAAAGTGCTAAAAGTAAGAAAGTAAGTAAATAAAAAAATAAATGATTAATACATCGTTACAAAATAAAAAAAATAAGACAGATAGATCATAGATAGATAGATAGATAGATAGATGGATATAAAAAATTAACGACTAATTTATACTAAATAAATAAGCAATTAAATAAATACTTAAGGTAGTCAAAACAAATTGTCAATTTATACTAAATAAATAAGACAGATAGAAAACAAATAAATATATATTTAAACAAGGTAGATGCAAATAAATTGTAATGTTATACTAAATAAATGACTATTTAAATAAGATATAGAGAAATGATATATTTATACTAAATAAATATTTAAAAAGAGAAACAAACAAACAAACAAATAAATAAATAAAGCCACTCTAGTTTTACAGCAAATATTGCTTGTGTTGGTTCAGCCATGCATGTAAACGCAGTTAAGTATGATGCCTTCTGAGGAGCAGTGCTTTTGTGTCAGGCTATTTGCTGGCCATAGTGAGGTCATCAGGAGCGGGTAAGCAGGCTTTGTAAAGGCCCTGCACAGGTGTGGCAGCAGCCCTCACTGAAGGAGTGCAGTGAAGCACGAACAATCATCTAAATGTCTGTGAGATGAAATGGCTAGTTAACAATCTTTTGACTGCCCCAACCTCCGAGCTTTTGTCGGGTATCGATCGACCAGCTGCCACTGGGTTATTGTCAGCCTGGATGGGAGCCCCTTTGGCTGGGAGGGATGGGTAGCAGTTTATGTGTGTGTGTGTGTGTGTGTGTGTGTGTTTGTGTGTTGGATAGAGGGGTGTTGCTTCTTTCTAAAAGGCTTTCTCATCCTTTAAGGTATAGGTTAGTCTAGTTAATTAGGTAAGATTCCCAAACAGAAAAAAACATAATGCTTTTAAGTTTGCAAACAGTTATCTGAGCTGATAATGTGTGTATGTCATGAAGGAAAATATTCACCACACACAGTATATGACGAAAATATACACTACCTGAAAAATCATGCCTAATAACATCAAGAATAATATATTTAATCACAAAGGATATTGTTGAGTAATTAAGGAAGTAAGAAAGAAAGAAAGTTTCTTTCTATGTTTTCCTCTAAATCATGCATAGGAATTAATTTAATTCAAATATTGTTCATTAAGTAAATAAACAAACAAACAAACAAACAAACAAAAATAAATAAAGTTTAATATAACAAATCTTTAAAAATAGGGCACAATATACTGTATAATTTTAAGAAATGTTCTGTATTTAATTTTTACGGGTGATTTAGCTTTTTTTAATTTTACACTTTGCACTGTGTTTTAGAATGAACAGACATGTCTGTAAAATGAATAGATAATGTACTTTTCTATTATTTTATAATAGATTTATTTTCTACAGTGACTACTTCCTACAGTTTCATTATTTTATTGAGGAAAAAATGATTGCACCTTTAAAGTAACAATATACACAGTGTACAATGATGATACACTATCTGATTATTACTGTTAAATTTAGAACATTTTGAATCACACGAGTTCACCAGTCTAACACATAGACAAAATATGAATTCATACATTCACATGTTTCACGTTTCATGACCCCAGTAGAATGAACACAACTGATCACAAATCCAATTAAACCATCACAATTATTTAATACACATCTCTATTTCTCAGACTGTTCTGACTGTCCCCTACATTACTCCTGTGGGTGTGTGCAAGTTTGTCAGCGTGAGGGACAGCACTAGAGCCAGTGGCACTGAGTAAAGTGCTGAGAGTCAGCCCTGACTCCTACAGTTTCAGTAATTATCCACAACTGCCCATTCTGTCCATCCACGGCCATAATGGAGACCAGAGCGTGTGCCTGTCACCACTACAGAAAGAGAGGGAAGGGACAGGGGAGAGACAGGGCGGAGAGACAAGTATTTGCCTACCTCATTATGTCATTGCGGTGACACAATAGCAACTTCTTTTTTTCTTTTGTTGCTGTGTCAAAACATTTAAGTTAGCAAACTCATTCTGAGAGAGGCACTGCATCATTATCACTGGGCTTCTTCTAGTTAGTTTAACTTTGTGAAGTGTTTCATTGACATTGATTCATTAGACAATCAAATCATCCAGAATGATATACTTTAGGTTCTATCAAGATCAAATGAACTATACTACTACTACTACTATACTATAACGATTAATATTAAATTATTTAATATATATGTTTATTATCATGTTATAAAGTATATTAAATAGAGCTGTCAATCGATTTATCACGATTAATCACATCCAAAATAAAAGGTTTTGTTTACATAATATGAGTGTGTGTCTTGTGTATATTGACTTTATATATTGTTTATATAAATACACACACATACAGCAAATATTTTAAAAATATTTACGTTTATATTCATATAATTTATATCATATATAAATATATTTAATATATAAACCTAACTTGTAAAAAAAAAAAAAATATATATATATATACAGTACCCTCCACTAATATTGGCACCCTTGGTAAATCTGAGCAAAGGTGACTGTGAATAAATGTTTTTTTCCAATACAAGTTTGCAAGTAAAAAATACAAGTATTATTGGCACCCAATTATTGCAACATCCTTTTCCCAAGATAACAGCTCTGAGTTCAGTTCTGAAGAGTTTGGAGAACACCTGATAAGAGACAAGAGACCACTCCTTTATCCAGAATCACTCCAGACCCTTTAGAGTACCAGGTCCATGTTGGTCCTCCTCTCTAATTCACCTCACTCTTTTCTCACAGGGTTTAGGACAGAGGACTGGGACAGCCATGGCAAAAGCTTCATTCTGTGCTCAGTGACTAATTCTTGTGTTTATTTTGATGTTTATGTTTGGATTATTGTCCCAGTGGATTATTGATTTTTATCTGTTGGTATTTGATAGAATCCATGATGCTATGTGTCTAAACAAGATGTCCAGGACCAGTCCTACTTGTAGTTCCAGTCCTGCAGAAGTGGAAGAAGTACACAAATCAAGTACTTGAGTGAAAGTACATACAATATTACTCCAGTAAAGGTAAAAGTACTCATTTTAAAATTTTACTCGAGTGAAAGTACAAAAGTACTTGTTTTTATGTACTTCAATAAAAAAAGTATTGATAAACTCAAAATAGAATGCTCAAAGTACCTGAGATTTTTGACGAGCATGATGAAGTAATGTTCACTGTGAAGCTTACACTGCAATGTACCCGAGAGAAAACAGATTTGACCATATAATTTTCACCAGTAAGAAAAAAGTGTTTTGAAGCTTAGGCTATTGTTTTGCAGAACGTCACAGAACGCTATATGTGACATGAGAATTTGAAGAAAAATATTATAATTATTCTTTTTCTTTTTTTCTCAAACCTTGTGTGTGTTATAAAACCCCCAGAGAGCATTACTTCCCACTTTGATAATTACTGTAGTTACCTGAACATCACATCCTTTCTTTTCACCTCAGATGTAATAAACAAAAAATATTTGGACATTATCTAATAATATGAATAAACAATCATATCTGTCTACTCGGTTAGTTGATCCAAACATTATAATAAATGGACACCGTTGATAAACAATATAAAAACAGACGTAGGGCTAAATGTGTATCATATTAATAAAAATGCTAACGTTACAGCAGCAGGGAATACAGTATATGAATGTTTTTTGATCTGGAGACACTGATGTTGATATATCTGCATTCATTTCAGTGGACTAGAACAGATCTTTAAAAACCAAACATACACTATCCACCTTCATTGCATTTGATGATCTTTGTTTTTTGGCAGCAGCTATTTATGCCAAGTGC
>JAUCMT010000032.1:7695458-7707927 GCA_032357475.1 Enteromius thamalakanensis
ATTGCAAGTGACAATTATCTGCACCTCAGTATTGAAGTGCATTATAAAACAGAATGCGCCTTATTAAGTGTTTTTTTTTTAATTCACATCATTAAATAGATGCCATGGTTGACACCTTTATTGGGAAAATAAAGTCCTCCCTAAACCCTACCCAACACTTTATTTTCAACTTTTTGATTATTTGTTTTATTTTTATTTAAAATAAATGCTTTTCTAATGTTATTTGAAATTATAAGAGGGGGTCTCGCCCAGGGAGTAATTCACCACTGATGATAGGTTCGAATTTTGTAAATTGTTTGAATAAAAGATCAAAAGGATAAACAATGCAGATTTATTTTCAGTCACCTTTGCTCAGATTCGCCAAGGGTGCCAATATTAGTGGAGGGCACTGTATATATATAAATATTTTAATAAATATTCACAGTACACACACATGCATTATATACAGAAATATTAATTTGGGGTGCGATTAATTACGATTAATCACTTGACAGCACTAATATTAAAACATAAAATTCACCTGAAAATTCTCAATGCAAATTTTCATAAAACGTTTAATATGACATTTATTGTTGTTATCATGTAATAATTATTATTTAATATATAGTGATTTGTTCCTCTGTAACATATCTGTGTCACGTGTGAATAAATAAGATTTGGGCCACATTCTGAATGTTAGCCTTTGTTTAATGATTATGGCCAAAATTGTTAGAACACTTGGCATATTAAAGAAGTTGGAGTTGTTTTTGTTCACTTGGCCATAACAATTCCCATAAAACGAGGTCTTGACCTCAACCCCATCGAGCAAATTTGGGGCGAGTTGGAAAATAAACTGAACAGATCTATTGTACACTGAATGGAAAGTCTTTGGCTTGAGTTGTAGAAGGCATGGGTTAACATTACTGCTGAAGTTCTCAGGAAATATAGAGTATGCCAGAGAAATGTGCTGCTGGAATTGCTGCAAATGGTGGATAAAATTATTTTCTGTAACCATCTGCAATGAACATTATAAAATGAAATCACGGTATGAGGCAAAAAAAAGTCAATACTTTCAGATCTGTCAAGTGTCTAAATAATTTTGGCACCGCTGCAATACATAATACATATTCAATCATTGACTGATCATCTTAATCATTACATTTACATGTGTTTATTATGTTTTGACGATGTTATAGTCTAGTTGATGCCCTCCAAAGTAAGTTCTACTTTATACACCGCTCACTCAGGGAGGGAGGCTTATTGATTATTTTTTGTATTCGCAGACATTCCTTTGTCCTTCCATAGCCTGACACTTGTTTTTAATCAGTCAGCTGATGTCTCTTGGCTTATAATTTGTGCTCAGTTGACACGAAGAGAATTTAGATGTCACAGACAGAAAGGCGCTGGAACTGTGCTGAGGTCAGCAGGCACCTGCAGTGCTCTAGAGATATGTGTCTGCATGTCATTGCAACAAAAACATCTTCCTGTACTCGAAACACTAAATCTAAATAGCTCTAAAAAAAAAAAAAAACTAAAAAAACAAGAGCTATATCTTGCTATTGCATTTTGTGATGTGTCCAATGTCTATTATGTTCAAATGTAATTTTTTCCCCCCAGGCGCTGACCAGAAAGATGCCGCTGAGACCTCAGGAACATTGCTGGTTCGAATCTCATAGCATCAGATGCCAAGACCTCGCTGCTCTTGCATAACCTGGATGTTCACCGCATTGTTTTATCTGAAAAATAATTTCGAACAAAATACATTTTGATTCAAAATATCTGCTTTGCAGTGTAGAAATATTTCTTCCTCTGCTTAAACTGTCCACCTTTGCATTCAAAAAACCATGTTTGTTTGCTTTCTGGCCTTAAGGGAAAATCACACTGAGGAAGAAGTAAAAATGAGAGAATTGTTGAACGGAGGGACGAAGGAGGGGCTTGATAAAGGAAGTCAGGACAGTCTTCTCACCATGCAATTTAATCACTGTATACCCAGGCAAGTATTGACAGTTGTCCTGTGGAAGCTATTAAAGTTGCTGTCCAAGGTTAAATGAAATTGCAGTTTATCAGGGGAGCATTGAGAAAATAAGGGAATCTGCTGGAGCCGGCTGATTAATGTGGAGCATGATCAACACAAGGGGGTTCATTAAACCATACATCACTAGGGTAATTTAACATGTCATCTCGCCTGCTGTCTCCCCCTGCAACACGTGTATTTATGTGTGTGTGTGTGGGGGTGTGAGATTGTGTGTGCTTTTTGTCATGGTTACACTGTACATCAAAGAATCAGTGTCGGTTCGGGTGTTGGCCGGTTTTATATTGTGAGGAATGGTATGCAGCATTGTATCGTGCTGGAATGAAATAACGGTAATAGATACAATGCTCCTCCCTACATTTGATGTTTGTAAAATTCTACAGAGTGAGTGCAAATATGATACTGAAGGGTAGCCTTTACACTTGGGTGTTTCTGTAGGCAATTTGCATACTTTTAGAAAATAAACCGCAATAAAACACATCACACTTTCACTCATTGATTTAACGTGTTTAACAATGTGCCGCTAGGAGAATTCATTGATTTAATTATTATTATTATGATTAAGAAAAGTCAACATTTCCACAGCATGTAAAATGTAGATATTTGGCCTACAATATAACTGAATGTATTTTGGTTAGCAGCATTCTGTGTCAGACATTTTTGGAGCACTGTAAAAAAAAAAAAAATTTAATTTAAGGTATAATACCAGCAGATGAGATTGCCGAAATGTGACCGTAAAAATACGGTAACAAAATTTTAGATTTTCTGGTTTTAAGTTAAATTTACAGTTAAATACCGTAATTTCATTAACTGATATGATGTTAATATACCAAGCTATTAAAGTACTGAAATCAGTTTTGTAGCTTTGAAATACACTGACAAGCACTAAACAAAGGTGTTGATGAGAAAGTTTTTTAAATAACAAAGTTTTGTAAAACATTAATACTAATATATACTAATATATATATATATATATATATATATATAGTATAATAAAATTTTTTTAATCATTTAATACTTATAAATAAGTTGATTGATAAACAATTTCTAAAAATATAAAAAATTACAGATTTAGTTAATTTATCTGGATCTATCTGCATTTTCACAAGGCTTGGATTTATTTAATATAAATGTTCACCCCACAGATATTGGAATAGACTAGTTTACGCTATTCCACACGTTTAATTTAAATTTTCGTTTTTAAAATGTAAAATTTAGAGCTTCGTGACAGATCCTTGGTTACTCTATCGCCATCTGTGGTTGAAAATAAATTTGCATGTTGCTTGCGTATTACAGTAACTGTTAAACGTTAGTTGTGCAGTTCTTGTGCATAAAAGGCCATGTCAGAAAAATTCTTTCACACGCAGTTCAGAAACAAAAGCCATCGGAACAAGCAGTTATCATGTCTGACTGAGTGAGTTTTTCTTTGGCACTTTACCCTGTTGACTCTCTGCGTTTGGACAATGAATGATTCCACAAAGGTTAACGATGACCAAGTTCTACTTCTGCTATTACTTCAAAGTATACACAACAACAGTATTTACTGTAGTTACAAACCACACAGCGTACCCTGTTTTTATTACAGACATGGCGTAAACAGACAATGACGTAAGCTATTTTCGCGTGAAATCCGACCCGACAGCTCAAAATCCTTATTGTAGGCCTACCCCAGTCAATCGGGATGAGGCAAGATTATGATTTTGAAAATGTATTTTTATGTGCTAGCTCAGTAAAACTACGTTGTGGGACAAATGTGGGACAAAGCAAAAACAATAACTGAAATAAGATATAAAAAAGAGGCAGTAAAAAAAATTTACAAGACAATTTTAATTTGACCTTTATTTCTTAGTTTTAATAAAGGTCAACTTTGGCCATGAAAGTCTTCATAGTTGAAGAACTTCCATATACAGAATCATTTTGAAATCTTTAATATTGCAAGCGACTTAATCACTTTGATAGCTGAACAAAAAAAACCCTGACAAACAAGTGCACTACATCACTTCGTCTGGCATTTCTATTAACATCCTCATCGTTTCACAGTTTCCCCCAATGTCCGGCCCTCTCTAATCAGGAGGGCCTCATGATCACTAGCAGTTTTGCAGTGGGACTAGCGCGCGGGCATAAATAAGGCTATGCTAATAGAGCTCGGCAAGGCATGCCATTTATTATCAAGGATTTGTTTACAGGAGGATAATTGATGGTGCCTGCGGGACAGTGGAGAGTCGGACATGAATCACGGGCCAGACGAGGCTCTTGATAAGGCGCTGAGAGTCGCTCGTAATTAAGCGGGGCACTAGAGACCAATTGTTTGTGGAATGATTTGGCCGGGGCTAATTGACACTAATTGTTTAATCTGATTTTCTTGCCTTCCACTGATTCTAAGTCAGGCCCTGTAGAGCAGTCATCCACAACACTGTATTAATGAGTTCTAGGAGGATATTAGTGCGCGTATGGATGTGTGTGTGTGTGGTCCAGGTTCATGCATATGGAAGGGAATTAGTTCTTGGAACGTCAGACGGGTCTCGAGGGAGAATCAGGAG
Source organism: Enteromius thamalakanensis (assembly GCA_032357475.1). Taxonomy (NCBI): domain Eukaryota; kingdom Metazoa; phylum Chordata; class Actinopteri; order Cypriniformes; family Cyprinidae; genus Enteromius; species Enteromius thamalakanensis. Next base: position 7,700,010 of record JAUCMT010000032.1, read on the forward strand.
AAGAATATGGTAAATGCGTACATAATATATCAAGTTGTTTACATTTAAAATGAATGAATTGTTGAGTCTTACTGTCTTTTGCTTTGAGCTGCTTGGTACCATTGATCTTGGTGGGTTGCTTTCTTCCCTAATGTGTGTTCCAGCCCTGGTCATACTGCACACCTTCAGTCAGGTTTTCACACAGCGCTAACAGCGGGGCTGCATCAGTTGAACTGATTTACCAGTGCTCTTCAAACCCCTCTGAGAACAGTTCAACCCCACTCTGTTCCATCTGACTGACACATAATGGCTTTTAATAGCCATATTACTTAAAATTACTGGGTCAACAGTAGCAAATTTGTTTCATGGCTCATTAGCCAAAAATGTTAGACAAACAGTGCCTCTATATTTTACATTAGCAAAGATGCAGGAGAATTGTTTTCATGCTGTTGATATGGCGTCTCACCGAGTCTACTACTGGGTTTTTATGGCAAAAGCAATGAGTTCCTGGAGAAAGTGCAGGGTTAATTCTTTTTCTCATATGCCAGTGATTTTTAAAATGTTATGACTGTATATTAATTTATATCGCCGGGGTCTTCTCTTTTCATTTCATTAATCATGTAAGAACCTTTGCAAAGTTGGAAATGGAACCATAACAATAAGTCATGGTGACAAAAGCAAGGTTTTTTTTTTTTGATATATGGAATTAATGCACATACGTTTTTTGTTGTTGCTCTACTTAATAATTATTAACTGATATGTCTTTAATACTAAATGTACTGATTTTAAATATTTCACCATGCTGAATGTTTGCATGTAAGTGCCAAATCTGTACAGTCTTATTTTATAGTCTGATAAAATAATTGTGCCAATGTGTATTTATTTCCTAATTTTGCATTCTGGGTAGTTGACAATTAAACTCTAAATCTGAAATTTAGATATTAATTAAGTTGAAGATCTGACAGTATTGCCGTGTAGGTCAAATATTTTTTCAAAGCATGTGTAGATGATAATGATGTTGTATTTCGGTGTAGCCTAATAGTTTGTTACAAAAAAAAAAGTTTCCAGACAAAGTCATCCTGCTTCATCTGATTACATTTGGCACATTTATAAAATCACTTAAAGATGGGACGAGCCGAACCGATGAACATTAGATCACATTTAACACTCATCAGCCTTGTAGCTTTTTTAATTAACACAAACCGTGATGAGATATTAATGATGATTAGAATGGGAGCTGCACTGTGTTATCAAGATCACTGGTGGTGAAGGGTGGAATTTTGCTGCACTCCTGCCAGAATCACAGCTCGGTAACAGTTGGCATATATGCAGTAGTTAGAGAAGCATGTTTTCATTATTATAGTCTTCTAGAGGTTTAATGTAGGGTGATTTACATGAAACTGATATTTGATAAAACTCCACCAGATCATCATTTTATGTTTGGAAATTTCGTTTGACTTTCACTGGTCATGATGTAGCTTGTTTGAAGGCTGAATTATTAGCATTTCAATTAACATTTATCTTGTCAGTGTCTTCTCAATGAAGTATTTGTGATTTATCAGGGTTGGCTGCCTTTACTTTGTGCTAATAATTGGATGCTATTGAAAGGATGAGTTTCATTGATTTTGTCAATGACTGCGGACATTACTGGCGCAAACCCTAGATTGTCAGCAGGGTCTGTGTTGAGCCGCGATCAATGGCGGTGAATCTTCCCCCCTGCTTTTTTATTTACTCCAGCCAGCATTGATTGAAACGTGCAATAGTTCACGGAGATATTGTCACGACACTGAAAAGTTTCACATCTGGATTTTTAACATCTATCGGGATTATAAAGATGATGATCATGATATCTGCCCTCTGATCCTTACAAATGGCTGACTTACACAGATTGGGAAAACCTGGGTTTTGTCTGCGATACAGAGCATATGAATGTAATTTTATCTTTAAAATAGTGTCAGCAATGTAGACTTTCAGCAAATAAAGTAGAAAGGCTTTATACAGTATAAAAACATAAAAATATCACTGACTCCAAACCTTTGTATTTTTCACAAGCGGGATATTTAATCTGTATAGATTTACATATATCTCAAGCACTAATATCAGCAGTTTCAGTCAAACTTGAAGAATTTGATTCAATAAAGCTGAGAAAATCTTCACAGATCTCTCAAAGAGAATGAGAAAATGCAGAGTTTCGTGTTTAAAGTCTTCCATTCTGAGCTGAACAAAGACAATAGCTTTCGTCCAGCGGATTAATCTCAGTCTAAACATCAGCCAAACTCAACAATAAAGAATAGAAAACGTGTTGTGCATTCACTCCGGTCATGCAATTCATCCAGGTATTTTCAGTGGAAAAACAAAATCGTACTTCTCGTTTCTTCCTCAAAAAGTGGCCAAACACTGACAAATGAACAATCCCTCCAATCTAGCTTTTGGTTCTTGCCTTTCTCTATTACTTTATCCATAAACACCTGGCTCGCATGCGCTGTCTGCGAGTTGACGTTTGCATATCCCATTTTCGTAGGAGCTTAGAGAAAGGTCACTTGTTGTAACCCATCTGGGACTCACCGGGTTGAATGTAATCAGTATACACTTGTTATTCCGGGTGCCTGTGCATTCTCTTTTTATCTGCTTGTTGGAGAGAAGTTAATTTCCCTTGTGACCTTTGTGTAATAAAACAGCATTATCTGTTGCACTAGGGAAGGAGCAAATTAGCTTTCTCAGTAGTGTTTTGTCACAGAGGTGATCACTTATAAAGTTATTTACTTAATTAGATTAAGAGCGCTGTAAAGGCCCCGTCTAGAGTGAGGAGGCGTATCTTGTCTGTCCATATTATCTCATGGCCTCTCCAGCCAGATAGCACAATGTCTGGGCATCTCTGCTACGTTCCTCATGTCTCTGAGGAGGATTATGATGATACCGATGGCCGGTGCTTCCTAGCGACCGTGTCTAATTTTGATGAGTCGGACTTATTGTGAATCGCTTATCTGAAGTAGGCCGACGAAGGAGGTTGGATGACAACCATTTTAACACCCGGCTCCAATGTGGCCGCTTTGGAATCACCTGAACTGAACGGAATGACAAAAGCTCCATACTAAAAGCATTATAAGCGCCAATTCCGCTGTCTAAAGCTCTTAATGTGGCTATTTTGCACCGCGCTGCACGAACATGTGCTATTTGATAGCCTTGAGTTTCTTTCAGCCTTTCAGTTTGGCTAATCCTTCCCCTTATGCTTAGACTGCGGCCTGATTTGTCGGTTAAACTGGATCTGCCACACTTTGTCCTAAACAGCCTGATGGCAATCTGTCAGTGCGGAAAAGCGGTCCAAAATGTTGTTTTTCCTTCACAGGTACTCGCCTGCAAGTCGCTGCTTGTTTTTATTGCGTTTGGTTACAGTGCAGCGAGGTTGTTCAGATAAACAAAACTGGAAGATATGGCAAGGAGGAGCCACAACGCACTTAGGCCGGCTCGTAGGACCATCTTTTTTTGGCGGGGGGACTTTCTCACACAGCCGTTTTTTTGTGAATGAAGAGTCCCTCAGGTATATGCGGGTGTATCTGTGTGTGTGTGAACCTCTGAAGGTGAATGTAATGCTTTGGTGACCCGTGGAATCTACCTCATTATCTGGCCCATTGTGCTATTCTCCTTCCTTGGCCCCTTTCACACCCTGTCACCCAGCCACCTCCACTGCCACCGACCTGGCCAGCTCATTCATGTCCCTTCAGCCCATTGTGAGGCCCCTGGAACCCAGGGCCCTGTAGCGAGCAGGGGGAAAGGGCGGCCCCTGCTTTGTGTTTCCCTTGCCGCTCTTCACATGCACGGCGGGGAACTTCCTTTCTCATGTCACCGAAACCGGCATGGCCTAATCCGCCTGGCCACACCACCCGCCGAGCATGCTGGGAAGGGGCATTTATAAAGCAGTCCCTAATGGTTCGTTAATAAATCGCTTCCATTTTACGCTCGACTCTTCACATCAGCGCAGAGGAGGATAAGTCCGGGCAGGAGGATGCGTCTTTACGCATGTCGGCGGACAAGCAAGCGCTTTGATAAGAGAGTCTCGGAGGGTTTCACAGATTCTCGGGTGTCAGAAGTATGAGTTTTTTGACCTGAAATAGCTCGTAACGAGCTGGGATCGTTGAGAGGTGTGAGTTTCGCTTAAGGGTTAATGGTTAGAGCACTGCCCTGCTGACCGTTTGCAGCCCCTCATAGGTCTCCAGAGAATCTATTACCCATCATCCTCTGTCTTTAAAGAGGTGACTTTGGTTAAAGCACTCTGGCTAAGAGGTTAGACAGGAGCTCCATATTGACTCCGACGGTAACCAAGATGCGCATGGTCTGTGATCTGAATGGCCCCCGTGTGAGGCGTAGAGGGAGCTTCTTGTGTGAATGGGACCATGGGTGATTGGCTCAGCGGGAGCGGTCAGGGGTGTTAGGGGTGTCGGTAGCCCACAGGGCTAATCTTGTTAAGTGTGACACACAGCCAGGGGGAGTGGAGGGGTGGTCCCAGTATGACAAACACACACACATGCACACTAACAAGTGCGTTATGCACAAAGCTGAATATGAGCGCAGAAGTGCATATTTCAGTTACCTTAGTTTATTTAATTTTTGGATTTTAGGGTCAGTGGCATGATTGTCGTTTTTGGCCTACCTGAACATTTCTTCAAAGCTCATTAAAAATGCATTTCACACATAAAATTTGAAAACGTTAAAAATATTGGTTAGGAAAATCAATGTTATGTGGTTTAAACAAAATATTGAAAAAATAAAATCTGGAAGTATCATATGATAGATACCGTCAGACATAATTGTGTGTCAAGTTCAGGCAAATCTTGTAAATAATCACATCATTTGATCAATTGAAAGATTGAAAAATGTCATGTGGTGCAACTCCCTATATTATATCATATTCGTAATTAACAACTATTGATTTTGTAAACAAAAAAATACTCGAAAAATATTTTGACAAAGGATTAGGATGTGTTTGTATTCATTACAGATTTTTTTTCAACTACTTACACACATTTTTTTAAAACTTTGCCTTTTTTTTCTAAACTTATTATCAAACACCTCTTCCATAATACTAATTCCTGTTAGATATTTGTGTGTTACATAGAGACTTGTGTGTTGTGTTTTGCATTTGTGTTTTATGAAATTGAAAATTAAGTCAAAAGCCTGAGAATTAGTGTATGGTTTTGCAGATTTTGTGTGTGGTTCTACAGTTTGAGTGTCAGGTGAAGTTGTGTGACAAGTAAAAATATTGCGTTTGAGCAACACTGTAATGGTTACACCACATGACATTTTTAGAATGATTCAAATGAAAGAGTACATATCTTAGAACTTGGCATATGTGTTTTAAAATAGATTTTTAAAAGATGTTTGCTTTGCTTTATCGTTGATATAAACCGTTGACCCTTTAACCCTACAGTAGTCAACAGTATTGATTACATTGATTTGCAGTCAAGCCCAAAAACATTGGCCTTCAAAAAATGAGTTAATTATTCTGAAGAATCTGAGCTCTTGCTTTTGTGTTCATTTAGCTCATGAGCTGTTGTTCCAAAACGAATCCTGGCCACTTTTTTTTTGTTTCAATGAAATTAAAGTCAAACTTCATGAACGCATGAGCATGGCATAAGTGGATTAAAGTAGCAATTAGTTCTTTTTTTAGGTTTCGCAGTCAAAGTAGTAATTTCAGAGGCCATGGGGTCATGTTGTTTGTCACGAGAAACTGAGATTGGGTCAATTAGAGTGTAGGAGGATGTGTTCAGTTCATCTGACAGCTGCATGTGGCGCTACAAAAGTTAACGATTAGTGAACATTCAGAAGAGAGAAAAAACAAAACCGAAAGAGTGAACGGTGTACTATAATCTGCCCACAACATCGCACCGAGAGCCGAGGCATAATGGACCTTTTTCATTTTTGCCGAAAACAAATGCAATTATTATACCATCGATTCCTCATATAGACAGAGCACTTAATAATGTGTGATTTGAGATTCGAAGTGATTTGGATGATGTGTTGCAGTTTTTAATGCATGGAGGAGCAGAACCATTACAGGCACTCCTCACCTCCAGCAATCGGCGTTGAACCCTCTGTCAGTCAATCAATGCTCTCGGTTATCCAGAGAGGCATAAATTGGGTGGTTATAACAAACAAAAAGCTATCAGTGGCTATGAATAGAGAGCAACTACTGAGCAGGGTCAAGCGTCAAAAGCTCTGACTAACCGTGAGCGAGCTGCTGTCATCAATAATATGGAAAGAGAAAGAAAAACAGCCAGGAGAGTCTGAGTAACTCGAGATAATGGCGGAGCAAGTCTAAATCTATAGGTTATGAAACGGGCTCTCTCGGATTGCATTTCCTGTGATTCTGAACATAATTCCTACACAGAAATAGCAAAGGAAAGGAAAAAGCTATGCTCTTTCCTGTTGTGGTATGTGTGACGGGTTTGATGCTCTGTATATCGCATGCATTATCGTGAATGTCTCAGCGGGACGCTCCGAGAGGTTAAGGTCATGCTGGTTTACGTGGCTGGTCCTGGTAGCAAACATAATTGGCAGCATGTTTTTTCAGGTATAAACACCTCATCTTGTCAGACTGTGGCATAGCATGTAATTATCGCTCTTCCTTTTGCTAAGTGGGCTCTGTATTCTGTTGTGGGGATTTCCAGTGTCTATCCGTAACAACTCCAATCAGAGAAGAAAGTGAAGGGGTATTTAGTTCTTCTCCAGAAGTGTTTTGCAAACTTGTCTTGTAACGTTATACGCGGAAGTCACGGCGAGGAATGGCAAAAAGCTCTTAGAAGGAATTAGGATCGATTTTTATTTAAGCTCACTGAAAATGCGAAAGCATAATGGCCTAGAGAAAGTGTTAGTACTGGAAATGTTGGCATTCACTTGTGCAAAATGCAAACGCTTTTTTTTCATGATTTGTCTGACTTTGGTGAGTCCAGCATCAGCAGTTACTGAAGGCAATGTCTCTTGTCAAGCCACTGACGGCAGAGAATGAATGAGATGTTTAACTCTTAATAAATAAATATTACTAAATTAAACAATATTACATAATTAAGCAGTTTTTATTATGTGTTTTAACTTTCTGCCACAATAATGACATATACTTAAAGGGACAGTTTACCCCAAAATGAAAGTTCTGTCATTAATTACTCACCCTCATGTCGTTTCAAACCTGTAAGACCTCTGTTCATCTTCAGAACACACATTAAGATTTTTTTGATGCATTCTGACAACATAGACAGCAAGGATCCTTACAGATCAAGACTCAGAAACGTAGCAAGGGTATTGGGCAACATTATTTTATGGTCTCTTAAATAGTTGCTTATTAGCATGCATATTACTAGAATATTAGCCGTTTTGAGTAGTAATTAGGGACATATTAATGCCTTATTCAACACAATGTATTCTACATCCCTAAGCCTACCCAAAACCTAAACTTAACAACTACCTTAACTATTAATAAGCAGGGAAAAGTCCTAGTTAATACTAAATAAGTGTTCCCTATTCTAAAGTGTTACAGGAGATCTTTGAAATAATCCATGTGACATCAGTGGTTCAACTGTAACAATTTGTCTCTTCAGCGTCACCCTTTTTTGGAGAGCATTACATACAAAAACAACATATGCAATGTGTGTATGTGGATATGTTGTTTAGGTCAAAGCATAAACAACATAAACAGTATATCCACATACACTGAATATAATACATTGTTTACGAATGTGATACTCTCCAATACGGTGCTATAGGGTAATGCGGAGGAGGCGAATTTTTAAATAAATTTATCTTTGCTTTCCTTGAACACAAAAATCGTTAACATAGCTTCGTAAATTTACAGTTAAACCACTGATGTTACATGGATTATTTCAGCTTGTCCTCCAACAAAAACAACTCTATAAGGCGTTTCTGCAAGTACCTTATTACGACCTATATT